>CP141126.1:84266522-84350769 GCA_035236585.1 Warburgia ugandensis | reverse complement strand
ATGCTTGTTGTAGTTACTTGCTTGAATAATAATAGTACCATGCGTTTTTAACTATGTGTGATTTTCTGATTCGTTAAGGAATGTAAATGTTTGAAATTGGTCACTCTAGATTGTATACATTGGGAATAAGAAGAGACATATGCAAGATTTTCAAGTTTTCATTCAAAAAGGCATCCAAATACTTGCTTAAAGTATGCTCATTATAATATTCACGTGAATTGCAATAGTGCCATGCATTTTTCACTATGTGTGAGATTTCTTGAGTCATTAATAGTTGTAATTTTTTTAAATTCATCAGTATATATTGTGGACATTGAGAATAAGAAGGCCCATGTGTTGAATTTTCAAGTTTCATTTAAAAAGGCATATACTTGCTTGAAACATGCTTATTTACAAGCCCATCTGCATGAAAAGTACCATGCATTTTTAACTATGTTATGATTTTTCTAATTTGTTAATGCTTTTATGTTTTTAAAAATTGATCATTCTAGATAGTGGACATTGGGAATAGGAAGACCCATGTGTTAGTTTTTTAAGTTTCATTCAAAAAGGTATCAAAATACTTGCTTGGTGTATGCTTCTAGCTCTCCATGTGAAAAGTAATAGTTCAATGCATTTTTAACAATGTACGTGATTTTCTATATTCGTTAATAGTTTAAACTTTTTTGAAATTGATCATTCTAGTTGGTGAACATTGAGAATGAAGAAGTGCCATGTGTTAAATTTTCAACTTTTATTCAAAAAGGCATCCAATTACTTGCTTAAAATATACCTTTTGTGGTTATCCGCATGAATAGTAATAGTGTCATTCCTTTTTAAATATGTGGCATGAATTTTTGTCATTTATGATTGTAAATTTTTGAAATAGAACATTCTAGATAGTGGACATTGAGGAATAGCAAGAAGACCTATATGTTGGATTTTCAAGCTTCAAACACAAAGGCATCCAAATACATGCTTGAAATATGCTTGTTGTAGCTGTTTGTGTAGATAGTAATAGCACCATGTGTTAGATTTTCAAGTTTCATTGAAAAGGCAATGCAAATACTTGCTTAAAGTGCGCTCATTATTTTTGCATGCGCATGAATAGTAATAGTACCATGCATTTTCAACTAAGTACGATTTAATTTTCTGATTCGTGTGGTTGTAAAATCTTTAAAATTCATCACTCTAAATAGTGGACATTGAGAAGAAGAAAAACCCACATGTTACATTTTTAAATTTAATTCAAGAAGACACCCAAATACTTGCTTGAAGTATGCTTGTTGTAGCTGTCCACATGAATAGTAAGAGTACCTTTGCATTTTTAACTATGTGTGTGATTTTCTAATTCATTAATAGTTGTAAATTTTACAGTTGAGTATTCTATATAGTGGACACAGTGAATAAGAAGACCCATCACCTTAGATTTCTCAAGTTTGAATTTAAAAATGCATCCTGTACTTGCTTGAAAGTGTGCTTGTTGTAGCTCCTCCATGTGAAAAGTAACCGATTGGCCCTAAGCATCTTTAACGAATATGCATGATTTTTCTTATTCAATAATGGATGTAAATTTTTAAATTGATAATTCTTGATGGAGAACAATGAGAATAAGAAGTACTCATGTGTTGGATTTTCAAGTTTCATTCAATAAGGAATCCAATTACTTGCTTGAAAATGCTTTGTTGTAAGCGCCTCAAGTGAATCGTAATAGTGTTGTGGGGTTTTAACTATATGCATTATTTTTTGATTCGTGTTAATGGTTATAAATTTTTTGAAATTCATCATTTTAGTAGTGGACATTGAGAATAAGAAGGCCCATGTGTTAGATTTTTTACGTTTCATCTCAAAAAGGCAACCAAATACTCTGCTTTTAAAAGTATGCTTGTTGTAATTGTTTGCATGAAGAGTAATAGTATGATGTGTTTTAACTATGTGTGTGTGATTTTCTGATTTGTTAATGTTTGTAGGTGTTTTGAAATTGATCATTCTAAATAGTAGACATTGAGCTTATGAGGAGACTCATGTGTTCACGGGTTTTCAAGTTTCATTAAAAAGGAATGCAAATACTTGCTTGAAGCATGCTCGTCAGTATTTGTGTAGCATGAATAATAATAGTACCTTTGCATTTTTTATTATATGTGGGATTTTCTGATTCATTATTGGTTGTAAATGTTTGATATTCATCATTCTAGATAAAGGTGGACATTGACAGTAAGAAGACCCATGTGTTAGATTTTCAAGTTTCATCTTCATAAAGACATTGATATACTAGCTGGAAGATATGCTTTGTTGTAAATGTCAGTATTCTTGTGAATAGTAATAGTACCATGCATTTCTATCTATGTGTGTGATTTTATGATTCATTAATAGTTGTAAATGTCTGGAAATTGATCTTTTAAGTTAGTTGACATTGAGAATAAGAAGAGTTATGTGTTAGATTTTCAACTTTCAGTTTTAAAAAGGCTTCCAAATTCTTGCTTGATGTGACATGCTCATTATAAGGCTTTATTACAATGCATTTTTAACTATGCGTGAAGTTATTATTTTTTGATTCATTAGTGGTTGTAAGTAAGTTTCTGAAATTCATCATTCTTGAGAGTGAGATATTGAGAATCAAGAAGTCCCATGTGTTAATTTTTTATTTTTCATTTTAAGAAGGCATCCAAATGCCTTTGCTTGAAGTATGCTTGTTATAACTATCCACTTGAAAAGTAATTAGATTACATATTTTTAACTATATGCATGATTTTTGGATTTGTTAATGGTTGTAAATTTTTTCAAATTGATCATTCTAAATAGTGGACATTGAGAATAAAAAGACCCATGTGATAGATTTTCAAGTTTCATTAAAAGGCCTCTAAATAATTGCTTGAAATGAGATTGATATAGCTATCAAGGTGAAGAATATGATAGCACATGCATTTTTGAACTATGTGTGTGTGATTTTCTGATTAAGTTAGTAATTGTAAAAGTTTGAAATTGTTCATTCTAGATAGTGGAAAATGAGAATAAGAAGACCCATCCATCGCTATAAGGAAGAGACATATTTAGGTTTCAATAAAAAACACACCCAAATACTTGCTTGAATTATGCTTTGTTGTAGCACTCCACATGAAAAGTAACAGGGTTGATGCATCTTTAATAATGTGTGTGATTTTCTTATTTGTATAGTGGTTGTAAAATTTTTGAAAATGGATCATTTCTATATAGTGGATATTGAGAATAGGGTATTCCCACATGTTAGATTTCTAAACTTCATTCAGAAAGGAATCCAATTACTTGCTTGAAATATGCCTCGTTGTAGTTGTTCTCGCATGAATAGTAATAATGTCATGTGATTTTAACTATATTCCTGAAATTTTTGATTCGTTAATGGTAGTAAATTTTTAAAATAAATCATTTCTCCTGTAGATAGTACACACTGAGAATAAGAAGTCCCATGAGTTATTAGATTTTTCAAGTTTCATTCTAATGTAATATAAATACTTGCTTAAAAGTATGTTTCTTGTGAAGTTAATAATACGAATAGTAACAATACCATGTGTTTTTAACTAAGTGAATTAATTTTATGATTCATTAATGATTGTAAATGGGTCTCGAAATTGGATCATTCTACATAGTAGATACTAAGACAAAGAAGCACCAGTGTGTGTTAGATTTCCATGTTTTATTCCAAAGTAGCATGCAATTATTTGTGAAGTATGTTCGTTGTAGCTCTCCATGTTAAAAGTAATAGTTCCATGCATTTTTAACAACATACCTGATTTTCTTATTTGTTAATGGTTGTAAATTTTTGAAGTTGATTAAAATTTCAGATAGCAAACAATGAGTACAAAAAAGTCCCATAGATTTTCAAGCTTTCACCCAAGTATGCATCCAAGTGCTTGCTTGAAATATCCTCTTTCTAGCTATTTGCGTGAATAGTAAATGCCAAAGTGTCATGTGTTTTTAACTATGTGAATGAATTTATGATCTTCGGTAATGGTTGTGGGAATTTTGAAATTGATCATTCTAGATAGTGGACATTGTGAATAAGAAGGCCCATTACGTTGGATTTTTCAAGCTTCATCCTGAAAAGGCATCCAAATACTTGTAGCGAGTATACTTGTTGAAGATGTTTGCTTGGTCAGTAATAGGTACCATGCGTTTTTAATTTTGCGATGATTTTTTGATTAATTAGTAGCTGTAAATGTTTGAAATTCATCATTCCATATAGTAGAGATTGATCCATGTGCTTGATTTAATAGTTTCATTCAAAATCGCACTCAAATACTTATTAATAACTATATGTTTGTAAAATTTGTCGCTTGAGTGGATTGTAACAGTACAATGAGTTTTTAACTATATGCGTGATTTTTTGATTTTGTTAATAGCTACAAATTTGGCAAATTAATCATTGTAGATAGTGGAGCATTGAGAATAGGAAGACCTTATGCATTAGTATTTTCAAGCTTCATTTCAAAAGACCATACAAATACTTGCTTGAAAGTATGTATTTGTTGGATTGATTACGTGAATAGTAATAGTAACATGTGTGTTTTTTAACTATGTACCTGGATTTTCTGATCCGTAATGTGTTTGTAAATGTTTCGAAATTGATCATTCTAGATAGTAGACATTGATAATAAGAAGGCTCATATGTTATATTTTCTCAAGTTATATTAAAAAAGGTATCAATTAATATTTGCTTAGGAAGTATGCTTGTTGTTGCTTTATTCACATGCATATATGTGATCTGCATATCATTTTTTTAACTCATGTGCATGATTTTCTGATTCGTTAACAGCTTTTTGTTAATGTTTGAAATTGATCATTCTAGATATTGTGACATTGATAATAAGAAGTCCCATGTGTTATATATTCAAGTTTCTCATTAAAAAAAGGCATCCAAATACTTGCTTGAAGTTTGCTTATTGTAGTCATGTGCAAAGTAAGCGATTCAATGCATCTCTTACACCGCTTAAGTGATTGTTCTTATTCTTTAATGGGTTGTAGAATTTTTTTAAGAATTGATCATTCTCAGATAGTGAACATTGAGAAAATAATAAGTCACATGTATTATATTTTTCAAGTTTCATCTCAAATAACCATCCAATTACTTGCTTTTTAAATGTGCACAGTTGTAGATATTTTCTCCACGTGGAATAATAGTAGTGTCATGCATTTTTAACTATGTGTGTGTGATTTTTCGATCTCCTTAATTGTTGTAAATTTTTCAAATTGATCATTCTAGATAGTGGACATTGAGACTAAGTGAAGGCTATGCATTATATTTTCAACTTTCATTCCAAAAGGCAATGAAATTCTTGTTTGAAGTATGCTTTATTGTTGTTGTTTGCATGGATAGTAATAGTACCATGTGTCTCTAAGTATGTGCATGATTTTCTAATTAGTTAATGGTTGTAGAATTTTTAAATTGATCATTCTAGATAGTGAACATGGATAATAAAGAAGTCCCACATGTGTTAGATTTTAAAGTTCCAATAAAAAAGGTATTAAAATACTTGGCAGAAGTGTGCTTGTTGTAGCTCTCTGCAGATGAAAAGTAATGTAATGTTTATGCATCTTTAACAATGTGTGGGTAGATTTTCTTTATTGGTTCATGGTTGTAAAATTTTTAAAATTGATCATTCTAGATAGTGAACATTGAGAATAATAAGTCCCATGTGTTGAATTTTCAAGTTTCATTAACAAGTGATCCAATTTGCTTGGTTGAAATATGCACACGATGGTGGACATGCATTTTTATCTACGTGTGTGATTTTTTGATTCACTAATTGTTGTAAAATGCATGAAATTCATCATTCTGAGATGGTGGACATTGAGAATAAGAAGTCCCGTGTTTTAGATTTCCAAGTTTCATTCAAAAAGACATCCATATATACTTGTTGGAAGTATACTTGTTGTAGGGCTTGTCCGTGTAGAATAGTAATAGTACTATGCATTTTTAACTATGTGTGTGATTTTCTTATTTGTTAATGGTTGTAAATTCTTGAAATTCATCATTATAGATAGTAGATATTTAGAATCAAGGAGACCCATGTGTTTAGATTTTCAGAGTTTCATTCCAAAAAGGAATCCAAATACCCTGCTTGGAAGTATGGCTATTAGTATAGTTTTTTAGTTGAATAGTTATAGTACCATGTGTTTTTAACTATGTGTGTGTTTTTCTAATTCATTAATGGTTCAAAATGTTTGAAATTAATCATTCTGGATAGTAGACATTGAGAATAAGAAGGCTCATGTATAGAGATTTTCATATTTCATTCAAAAGGCATCCAAATACTTGCTTGAAGTAGGCTCATTGTAGTTGTCCCATTGAATCAGTAGTAGTACCCATGCAGCTTTTTAATGATGTGTGAGATTTTTTGATTCATTAATGATTATAAATTGTTTAAATTGATCATTCTAGTATAGTGTACATTGGACAATAAGAAGGCCCATTTTATTAGATTTTCAAGTTTCATTTAATAAGTCATCCAAATATTTGCTTCAAGTATGCTTAACTATCCACATAGAGAACTAATAGTATCATGGCATTTTGTAATTGTGTGTGTGATTTTTTGATTCATTAATTTTTGTAAATTTTTAAAATTTTTCATTCTAGATAGTGTAAAGAAGACCCATGAGTTAGATTTGAAGTTTCATTCAAAAAGGTCATCCAAATACTTGCTTGAAGTATGCTTGCTATAGCCATCAACATTAATAGTAATAATATCATTAGTTTATAACTATGTGCATAATTTTTCTGAGATTCATTAATGTATTTGGTAGGTGTTTGAAATTAACCTGTTCTAGATAGTGGATTACTATTGAGAGTAGGAAGTGCTATGTGTTTGTTTTTCAAGTTTTATTCAAAAAGGCATCTATATACTTGTTTGAATTATGCTTGTGTAGCTCTCCATGTGAAAAGTAACACTTCCATGCATTTTTAACAATGTGCCTGATTTTCTCAACATTTGTTAATGGTTGTAAATTTTTGCAATTGATCATTCTAGATAGCCCGCAGATGTTAGATTTTTCAATTTTCATTCAAATAAGCATCCAATTACTAGCTTGAGATATGCCTTTTGTAGCTGTCCACTTTAAACTCATGCATTTTTAACTATGTGCATGATTTTTTGATTCATCTGGCCAATGGTATTTAATTTTTTTTGAAATTGATCGTTCTAAATACTGAACATTGAGAGTAAGAATACCCATGTGTTGGATTTTTGAGTTTCATTAAAGAATGCATCCAAATACATACTTGAAGTATGCTTGTTGTAGGCTCTACACATGAAAAGTAACAGTCCTCCATGTGTCTTTAGCAACAATATGGGTGATTTTCTGGTGCATAAATAGTTTTTAATGTTTTGAGCTTCATCATTGTAGATAGATATGGACACATTGAAAACAATAAGATCGATGTGCTAGATTTTCAAGTTTCATTCAAAAAAGGCATTCAAATACTTGCTAGCTATGTACTTCTTGTAGTAGTTGCCATGAATGCGTATAGTACAATGCATTTTTAATATGGGTCATGATTTTTCTAATTTGTTAATGGTTGTGGGATTTTGAAATTTATCATTGTAGATAGTGGGCATTGAGAATAAGAATACCCATGTGCTAGTATTTTCAAGTTTCTTATTCAAAAAGGCTACTGCAATACTTGCTTGAAGTATGCTTGTTGTAGTTATTTGCATGAATCAGTAATAGTACCATGTGTGTTTTAACAACCATGTGCATGATTTTTCTTATTCATTAATGGTTGTAAATGTTTGAAATTGATCATTCTAAATAGTACCACATCGACAATAAGAAGGCTCATGTGTTACATTTTCAAAGTTAATTCAAAAAGGCATCCAAATACTTGCTTGAAGTATGGTTGTTGTTGTTGCTTGCATGAATATTAAGAGTACTATGTGTTTTTAAATATTTGTGTGATTTTTTGGATCTTCGTTAATGTCTATAAATGTTTGAAATTGATCATTCCGAGATGAGTATACATTGAGAATAAGAAAACACGTGGTGAGATTTTCAAATTTCATTTGTTAATGTCTATAAATGTTTGGAAATTGATCATTATATATAGTAGACATTGAGAATAAGAAGACTTGTGTGTTAGAATTCCAACTTTCATTTAAAAGGCTTCCAAATACTTGCTTTAAGTAAGCACATTGTAGCTGTCCGCATGTATAATAATAATATCACGCATTTTTAACTATGTGTGAGATTTTTCATCCATCAATAGTTGTAAATGCTATAATTCATCATTCTAGATAGTGGACATTGAGAATGAGAAGTCCCATGTGTTAGATTTTCATTTTTCATTTAAAAAGGCATTCAAATACTTGCTTGAAGTATGCTTGTTGTAACTATCTCGCTTGAACAATAATAGTACCATGCATTTTTAACTATTTGCCTGAATTTTGAGATTCATTAATGGTTGTAAACTTTTCAAATTGATCATTCTAGGTAGTGGTCATTGAGAATAAGAAGGCACATGGGTAAGATTTTCAAGTTTCATTCAAAAAGGTATCCAAATACTTGTCACGAAGTAAGCTTGCTATGGCTATTACCATGAAGAGTAACAAAGACCATGCATTTTTAACTATGTGTGTGATTTTTGTTATTCATTAATGATTGTAAATATTTGAAATTGATCATTCTAGATAGTAAAAATTGAGAATAAGAAGACCCACGTGCTATATTTTCAATTTTCATTCCAAAAGGCATCCAAATACTTGCTTGAAGTATGCCTGTTGTATCTCTCCATGTGAAAAGTTATAGTCTGATGCATCTTTAATAATGCATGTGATTTTCTTATTCGTTAATGATTGCAAATTTTTTAAATTGAAATTGATCATTCTAGATAGTGGACATTGAGAATAAGGAGTCCCATGTGTTAGATTTTTAAGTTTCATTCAAAAAGGCATTTGATTACTTGCTTGAAATATGCCTCTAGTAGTTATTCATGTGAATAGTAACAGTATTGTGCATTTTTAATTATGTGCAGGAATTTCTAATTTGTTAATGGTTGTAAATTTTGGAAATTGATCATTATAGATAGTAGACATTGAGAATAAGAAGACCCGTGTGTTAGATTTTTCAAGTTTCATTCAAAAAGGCTTCCAATTACTTACTTGAAATATACCTTTTGTAGTTGTCCACACGAATAGTAATATTGTCATGCATTTTTAACTATGTGCCTGAATTTTTGATTCGTTAATGGTTGTTAATTTTTGAAATTGATCATTCTAGATAGCAGACATTGAGAATAAGAAGACCCAGGTGTTAGATTTTCAAGTTTCATTCAAAAATTCCATCCAAATGCTTGCTTGAAGTATGCTTGTTGTAGCTATTTGTGTGAATAGTAATAGGACCATGTGTTTTCGACTATGCGCATGATTTTTTATTCATTAATGGTTATAAATGTTTGAAATTGACCATTCTAGATAGTTGACATTTAGAATAAGAAGACTCAAGAGTTAGATTTTCAAGTTTCATTAAAAAGGGCAACCAAAAACTTGTTGGAAATGTGGTCGTTGTAGCCATCTACGTGAATAGTAATAGTATTGTGCAATTTTAACTAGGTGTGTGATTTTTTTATTCATTAATGGTTGTAAATGTTTGAAATTCATAATTCTAGATGGTGGAGATTGAGAATGAAACACCCATGTGTTAGATTTTCAAGCTTCTTTCAAAAAGCAATCCAAATACTTGTTGGAAATGTGTTCATTGTATTTGTCAATCATGGAATTGTAGCAATACCATGCATTTTCTAACTATGTATGTCATTTTCTTATTCATTAATGATTGTAAATGTTTAAAAATAATCATTCTAGATAGTGGACATTGCGAATAAGAAGTGCCATGTGTTAGATTTTCAAGTTATATTCAAAAGGCATTCATATACTTGCTTGAAGTGTGCTTGTTTGCAGCTCTTTTTGTGTGAAAAGTAACACTTCCATGCATTTTTAATGATGTGCATGATTTTCTAATTTTGTTAATGGTTGTAAATTTTTTCAGTTGATAATTCTAGATAGTGAACATTGGAAATAAGAAGTACCATATGTTAGATTTACAATTTTCATTCAAACAGGCATCCAATTATTTGCTTGAAATACGCCTTTTGTAGCTATCCACTTGAATAGTAATAGTCTCATGCATTTTTAACTATGGGCATGAATTTCTCGACTCGCTAATGGTATTTAATTTTTGAAATTGATCATTCTACATAGTGGACATTGAGAATAAGAAGACCCATGTGTTGGATTTTTGAGTTTCATTAAAAAAATGCATCCAAATACATCCTTGGAGTATGCTTATTGTAGCTCTACGCATGAAAAGTAATAGTTCCATGCATCTTTAACAATATGCATGATCTTTTGGTTTGTTAATTGTTTTCATGTGTCATTCAAAAAGCTACCAAATCTTGCTTGAAGTATGCTTGTTGTAGCTATTTGCGTGAAAAGTAATAGTACCATGTGTGTCTTAACTATGTGCATGATTTTCTAATTTATTAATGGTCGTAAATGTTTGAAATTGATCATTCTAGATATTAGACATTGAGAATAAGAAGGCTCATGTGTTATATTTTCAAAGTTAATTCAAAAAGGAATCCAAATACTTGCTTTAAGTATGGTTGTTGTTGTTGCTTCAGAATATTAAGAGTACCGTGTGTTTTTAAATATGTGTGTGATTTTCTAATTTGTTAATGTCTATATGTAATGCCCCAAGCAATTTACGCTATTTTGCATCCATTTAACAAAAATGAATTGGACATTCTATAGGAAATGAACCATGTTAATGGTTTTACTTTTATTTAAAATATTAAACAAAGGAATTTGTAAGAAAACTTAGTACTATTAGATTATACTCAAAAAATGGAATCCAACGCCTCAAAGAATGCCGAAACGGAGTTCGTATGAAGAAGTTATGGCTGCTTAAAGATTAGGGCATTTGCACGTAATTTAAATTGAAAACGAAAAATATAGAAAACACAGGGGGCCGTTTTGAGATTGGCACCCCGTCTTCTTTCTTCCTCTCGATTTCTCCAGAAAACGAAAAATATAGAAAACATAGGGGCCATTTTGAGATTGGCACCCCGTCTTCTTCTTCCTCTCGATTTCTCCGTAAACCCCGCTTTTAGAGATTTCCCCCATCGGCCTTGGGCGGGCTATAAAAAGCCCTTTTCCCTACTCCTCACCATCCCTTTATCCTCCACCTTCTCCGATAGTTGAAGGGAGGATTCTGGCAGCTAGGGTTTCCGGTGTGAAGAAACCCCACCTATGGCAATGGGCATCGCTCTAGACCTACCTAAGTAAGCCCCTCACACCTCCCCTCTATTTTCCCTTCTTCCCTCGTTCCCGATCCACGCCGCATCCGGGTGTTTTCTCGGCTAGGAAGCACGGAGTAAACCCGGACTCAATGGGTCCGCCGACCCATCGAGCCGTACACCGCCCGTGTTCCCCCTCCTCTTCCCTTCCACTTCCCCAGGTCAAATCCAGGCCAAATCTAGCGTTTCCTGCCAGAAATCGCAGGACCCGGTAACTGCACCAACGAAGGAGACAATCCCGGGCGTGGTGCATGATGCACACTCCGACCGAGCCCCATGGGAGGGGCCTCGTGCACGCGATTTTGACACCGGCGTGTGCGATTGTGTATGGGCGTGGCCTTGGTGCGTCCTGTGCGCAATCCTGGTTCGGAGCCAGGCACGCACACGTCTTAGAAACCATGTGCGCGGACCTAATAAGACTATAAATTAGGATCATAGGACAATTTATAGAGTCTAACCATTGAATAGTGGATCCATATCATAGGATCTAGCCTAACACTATATTAGGCAAGGACCTAGGGACCCTAAAAGGCAGATCTAGCCATTAATCTAGCGATCTAATTTCTAAATAGATTGAAATTGATAAGGACTCCTTATATCCATTCAAATCCAGGTTTTTATAAATGAGACCTGTGGCTCGGGTTGAGTAATGAAGGACGTGACTCCATGAAACTTCGAGGTAGGTGCTCTATCGCTACTAGACTTTTAAAAAGAGCCCATGATTGTTTTGAGAATTCATGTTTTAAGTATAAGTTATATGACTTGTTTAGCATGACTTAATGAATTCAGCATGCATATGATAAATACATTATGCATAGACATGTTTTGCAAACGATTGCATAAATTGCATGATTTGTGGTTATTAAGTTTTGAAAAATTGCATGTCCTTGAGGGTTACCAAAAGATGCTGGAGTGCCCAAAAGACACTGGGTAGGCAGTTGTGAGGGACCCAAAGAGGATAGGTTTTGAAAAAGAGGTTTTTTCTTGATTGATTGTATACGATTTGGGCTAGTAAGCTCGTGGGTTCTATGCTGAGAGGTCTTGGGTGGCCTCCCAGCCTTTACCACTATTACGTGGAAAGGGTACCACGCCAAAATGGCATGTCCCTGCTTTGACTGCATGTTCTACAGGGGGCTACCACTGGTGTCATGGCACTAGGTCGAAATGTCATATGCCCTGTGGATGCTATGACCCTGTGTCCCCAGGTACCCGGGGACCACACAGCGAGGAGGTTGTGGGCATAGTGGGCCCTATGTTTCTGAGGATTTACTTGCATTGCATATGGCATGACATGAGGTTGGTCGACCATACCATATATGCATGAGTTGGATTCAATTGAGCATCTTATGCATATCATTATGTTTATGATATCTATGATACTTTCGACTTGGATTATGCGATTCTTTAAGTCGTCAGTATTCTAATTCGACAATGGCTTTTAATATCGATATTGAACATGAGTGTTCAGACATGCACATGGTTTAAAGAACATATGTTTTAAAACATTGCAGGCATTATAAAACTAGTAGTGATAGACTCCTACTGAGTATAGTATATACTCACCCAAATATATATCATTTTTTAGGACAGCTCCATTCACGAGTAGAAGACGCCTCAGGAAATGTATTTCTATTTATTTACAGTTGGGTTGTGAGCTGTGACTGGATAGACCTGGGAAAACATTTATGATTTCTAAAGTTTTTTAAAAACTACATTGGTTGTTGTGAAAGCAAATGACACTTGGGGTTTTCAAAATGAGTTTAAAACAAAAGATTTTCCACTACATTGCATTGTTTTCATAAAATGGTTTTCAAAAAAGGATGCATCCCACCTTAGGAATTAGATATTGCATTTAAAAATGCATGGGAAAACCCTGGTCATGACACTATAAATGTTTGAAATTGATCATCCTAGATAGTATACATTGGGAATAAGAAAAACATGTGTGAGATTTTCAAGTTTCATTCATAAAGGCATCAAAATACTTGCTTGAACTATGCTCGTTGTTGTCAGTCCACATGAATAGTAATAGCACCATACATTTTTAAATATGTAGGGGATTTTTTGATTCATTATGGGTTGTAAATGTTTGAATTTCATCATTCTAGATATTGGACATTGAGAATAAGAAGTCTCATGAATTAAATTTTCAAGTTTATTACATAAAGGCATCCATATACTTGCCTAAAGTATGCTTGTTGTAGATGTCCTTGTGAATAGTAATAGTACCGTGCATTTTTAACTATGTGCGTGATTTTTTGTTTTGATTGTTTTTAATGTTTGAAATTAATTATTCTAGAGAGTGGACATTGAGAACAATAAGACCCATGCGCTAGATTTTCAAGTTTCATTCAAAAAGACATCCAAATACATGCTAATTATATGCTTGTTATAGCAGTTGCCATGAATGCTTATAGTACAATGCATTTTTAAATATGTACATGATTTTTTGATTTTTTAATGGCTGTAAATTTTTGAAATTTATAATTGTAGATAGTGGACATTGAGAATAAGAATACCCATGTGCTAGATTTTCAAGTTTCATTCAGAAAGGTGACCAATACTTGCTTGACATATGCTTGTTGTAGTTGTTTGCGTGAATAGCAATAGTAACATGTGTGTTTTAACTATGTTTATGCTTTTCAAGATAGTATACATTGAGAATAAGAAGGCTCATTTGTTAGATTTTCATGTTTAATACAAAAAGGCATCCATATACTTGCCAGAAGTATGCTTGTTGTAGATGTCCTTGTGAATAGTAATAGTACCACGCATTTTTAACTATGTGCATGATTTTGGAATTTGTTAATGGTTGAAAATGTTTGAAATTGAACATTCTAGATAGTAGACATTGAGAATAAGATGACCCATGTGATAGATTTTCAAGTTTCATTCAAAAAGGCACCTAAATGCTTGCTTGAAGTATGCTTGTTGTAGTTGTGTGCATGAATAGTAATAGTACCATGTGTTTCTAACTTTGTGGTAATTTTTTGATTCGTTAATGGATGTAAATGCGTGAAATTGATCATTATAGATAGTAAACATTGAGAATAAGAAGGCTCATGTGTTAGAATTTCAACTTTCATTTAGAAAGGCATCCAAATACTGCTTGAATTAAGCTTGTTGTAGCTATTCGCATGAATAATAATAGTACTATGGATTTTTAACTATGTGTGAGATTTTTTTATTCATTAATGGCTTTAAATGCTTAAAATTCATCATTCTAGATAGTGGACATTGAGAATGAGAAGTCCCATGTGTTAGAGTTTTGTGTTTCATTTAAGAAGGCATCCAAATACTTGCTTGAAGTATGCTTGTTGTAACTATCTGCCTGGAAAGTGACAATACCTTGCATTTTTAACTATGTGCCTGATTTTGTGATTCATTAATGGTTGTAAATTTTTCAAATTGATCACTCTAGATATTGGACATTGAGATAAGAAGGCCCATGGGTAATATTTTCAAGTTTCATTCAAAAGGCATCCAAATACTTGCTCGACCCATCAAGGCGAAGAGTAATAGTACCATGCATTTTTAACTATGTGCCTGATTTTCTTATTTGTTAATGATTGTAAATATTTGAAATTGATCATTCTGGATAGTGAAAATTGAGAATAAGAAGACCCATGTGCTGTATTTTAATTTTTCTTTCAAAAAGACATCCAAATACTTGCTTGAAGTATACTTGTTGTATCTCTCCATGCGAAAAGTTACAATTCGATGCATCTTAAATAATGTGTGCGATTTTCTTATTCGTTAATGGTTGCAAAATTTTCAAATTGAAATTGATCATTCTAGATAGTAGACATTGAGAATAAGGTGTCCCATGTGTTAGATATTTAGGTTTCATTCAAAAAGGCATTTGATTACTTGCTTGAAATATGCCTTTAGTAGCTATTCACTTGAATAGTAACAATATTGTGCATTTTCAACTATGTGCATGAATTTATAATTTGTTAATGGTTGTAAATTTTTGAAATTGATCATTCTAGATATTGAACATTGAGAATAAGAAGTTCCATGTGCTAGAGTTTCAAGTTTCATTCAGAAAGGTTTCCAATTACTTGCTTGAAATATGCCTTTTTGTAGTTGTCCACGTGATTAGTAATAGTGTCATGCGTTTTTAACTACGTGCCTGAATTTTTTATTCATTAATGGTTGCTAATTTTTGAAATTGATCATTCTGGATGAAGATCATTGAGAATAAGTAGACCCATGTGTTAGATTTTCAAGTTTCATTCAAAATGCTATCCAAATACTTGCTTGAAGTATGCTTCTTGTAGTAATTTGTGTGAATAGTAATAGGACCATGTATTTTTTATGATGTGCATGTCTTTTGATTCATTAATGGTTGTAAATGTTTGAAATTAATCATTCTAGATAGATGACATTGAGAATAAGAAGACTCAAGTGTTAGATTTTCAAATTTTATTAGAAAGGGTAACCAAAAACCTGCTAGAAAGCCGTCCACGTGAATAGTATTAGTACTATGCATTTTTAACTATGTGTGATTTTTTGATTTATTAAAGTTTGTAAATGTTTGAAATTCATCATTCTAGATGATGGAGATTTAGAATAAAAGACCGATGTGTTAGATTTTCAAGTTTCTTTCAAAAAGCAAGCCAGATACTTGTTGGAAATGTGTTCGTATAATGTGTTCACATGAATAGTAGTAGTACCATGCATTTCTAACTATGCATGCAAATTTCTTATTCATTAATAATTGTTAATGTTTGAAATTCATCATACTATATAGTGAATTTTGAGAATAAGAAGTTGTAATGACCCCAATTTTTGTAACATTTAAATCCCATGAAAGTTCAGTTTTGAAGATAAGGGCATTTTGATCATTTCACTATTTTCTTAGACTGAAACCAGAAAGTTGGTCCTAAAAATGGTACCATTAGATGCGTCTTGGAAAAAGGAATCCAACAAGACCAAAATCACCCAAAACGGAGTTAAAATGAGCAAGTTATGGCCCTTTGAAGTTCAGGGGCAAAAATATAATTTTATTAAAAACGAATTTACCCTACAAAAACACAGGGGCCCGTTTTGATGTGGGCACCCCTTCATCTTCAACCTCTAGAGGGTTCTAGAACGGCGGTGATTGGAAGAGAAATCACCGCCATTCTGGAGCTTTCTCCACCGCCATTCAAAGGCGGTGAGAGCCCCCTCCAGAAACCTCTCACAGCTCTATAAATAGAGCTCTTGGGCGCCTCTAATGGCAGCCCAAAATGTTGAAGAAAACCCATTGTGGAGGAACAACCTAGAGGGGAAAATGCGGAGAAAAACCCAGCAATGAGCCGTGTATGCACAAGATCCCTCAAAACCCATCTCCACCGTCGTTCTAAGATCAATTTTCCTAAGTTTTTGCATGAAAAACCATGCAAAATGGAGCCCTGGAGACTCACCAAGGACCCAGGGACGTTCCTTGGGCCGCACTAGTTTGGGGTGTCCTAAGGATGCCTCGGTTCCCCAACGAATAGCATGTTCCAGTCGGAACGTCCCACATCGTTTCCGTTTGAAAAACCAAACGGGTGCTTCCACGGACGCGCCCGCAAAAGAGGGAGACGAGCAGGAAGTTCAGCGCGTCTGCCGACGCGCCCACTGAGGCGTACGCCACAGATGCACAGCACGCTAACCATACACCATTTTCTCATTTCTTAAGGAAGTCAGGGCGCATGACGCTGACGCGCAGTACCCTAGTATTCCGTCTTTTCATTCTTGAGACCCTTGTGTACATGCGACACTAAAATGCTTATAACTTGAGATCTAGAGCTCCGATTGAGGTGCCGCAAAAGGCGTTGTGTCCGTGTCGACGATGTAGACACATTCAAGTTATAAAATCCCTGATCAAGGCCCAATCAAAGGTGGGCATGACCCTTAGAATAGGATGGTGACGCGTGGCCGCTAGACCTTTGGAAAACTGAGGATACCAAGGCCCAATTAGGACCTTAGGACACCCATAGGTATAGAAATGGACCCCTAATACCTAAGTAATAAGACCAACTACTCTAAAACCCATAAAAGATGGGTCAAACTAACCTTGAGTCCCCAAACCATGTTCAGGAGCGACGAGGACAAAAGGGTTAATGCGACCTAGCCAGGTAGGTGCTCTATCGCTACTAGATTCTTTTAAAAGAACTATGATTGTTTTGCAAATACATGATTTAAGTATATGACTTATTTAGCATGCATGTGACAAATTCTTTATGCATAGACATGTTTTGTACATACATTATATATATGTTTTGCAAACTATTGCATACATTGCATGACCTATGCGCATTAAGTTCTTGCAAAGATTGCATGTCCTTGAGGGTTGCCAAAAGAAGCTGGAGTGCCGAGGGCCAGGCAGTTGTGAGGGACCCAAAGAGGACAGGTTTTGAAAAGAGGTTTTGCCTTAGTTGATCTTATGTGATTTGGGCTAGTAAGCCCGTGGGTGCTATGCCGAGGGGTCTGGGTTGGCCACCCAGCCTCTACCACTATTAGGTGGATGGGTACCATGCCCCAAAAGAGGCAAGTCCCTACGTCGACTGCATGTGGTACAGTGGGGCTACCACCGGTGTCACTAAGACCGGGTCGACGTGTCATAAGCCCCGTGGAGGCTATGACCGAGTGTCCTCAGGTACCCGGGGACCACACGGTGAGGAGGTCGTGGGCATAGTTGGACCCTATGGTTTTGTGGACTTATTTGCATTTCATATGACATGATATGAGGTTGGTCGACCATACCATACTAGATATCCATGAGTTGGATTCAATGAAGCATCTTATGCATATCATAATGTTATGATATATATGATACTTACGATTTTGGATTATGTGATCCTTTAAGTCGTTAGTATTTCAGTTTGACAATGAGTTTTGATATCGATATTGAACTTGAGTATTCATACATGCACATGTTTTGGAAAGAGCATATGATTTTAAAACATCGCATGCATTATAAAACTAGTAGTGATAGACTCCTACTGAGTATAGTATATACTCACCCAATCCTCAACACTTTTTAGGATAATTCCATCCACGAGTAGAGGACATCGTATTTGTGCTACAAGCAAGTGAATAAACAAAGGAGACAACTATACATGTGAGTAAACTCTCTACCCTTTGGACATGTATATGTATTTATTTACAGTTGGGCTGTCTTGTGACTGGATAGACTTGGGGAAAAACATTTATGATTTCTGAAGTTTTTCAAAAACTACTTTGGTTATTTTGAAAACAAATGACACTCGAGAATTTCAAAATGAGTTTAAAACTAAAAGGTTTTCCGCTGCATTGCATGGTTTTTATAAAATGGTTTTCAAATAGGGATGCATCCCGCCTTAGGAAATTAGATATTGCATTTAAAAATGCATGAGAAAACGCGGGTCGTTACGCTTGGTATTAGAGCTGTGTTTTATCCTTTCACAGCCAGTCCAGCATGTCCAAGGATCATAGACAATCAAGAAAATCAAGAAGAAATAGTATAAATTGAAGAAGTAGAGATGACTACTTCTATTTGATGATTACAATATTAATGTTCAAGGCATTTCACCATAAACACATAGGTGAAAAAGGAGATAAAAAGGAGATAGTCCTAGCAAATACTTAGATATTGGATTGCTTGAATCCTATCAAAATCATAGGAAATAAGAATTGTTGTGCAGTGGTGCAAAGATGAAATCTCATATAAGGATCATATTATGATGAGAATGAATGAATGAATATGATTAATGGACTTGTTAGTAGATAGTGTTGACCTACAATAAAGTAATCTTATCAAAGGTGAGAAAAATCAAAAACCTAGATGGCTATCTTACCATCATAAAGAATATCGAATATGAGTACACTATCACAAGGATGTGATATATAAGATGTAAAAGACAGACTTTGAGAAGAATTTTGATGATAATCTAAGAGGGATAAGAATGCAAGATGATATTAGGAGATGGCTGTGACTCGTGCTAGATCACAAAGCTATGGATCCCGAAGGACTTAGCTCAATTTTGGATACCTTAATCGGAGTCTTATGAAGAGTGAAGTGCTATCGAATAATAACTACCTGAATATTATGAAGTAAATCGAAAGATGTATACAAGTGACATATTATGTGATAGGGAAATGAATTCGACCGAGTTATTAAAGGATCTTGACGATAATATTAGGGATGATAGATCTGTGATAATAGATTGATCCTAACATGAACTTGTAAGAAAAGTATAGCATGATGAAAACGTCAATGTCGTTATTAAGACATGGTATGAATTTTATTAAGATATAGGCAATTGAGGATTTCAATGATCTTAAGACAGTTTAGAATTTCTGAGAAGCATTCAGTTTATCATATATGTTACTTAAAGAAATAGATGAAGTATCAAATATATGCAACAATGCATATAGATACATTGATCCAAGTAGACCAAATGGATATTGAAGAAAAGAAAGAAAGAGATAGAGATGTAACTATAAGTATTCGATGAATATTGAATATTCAAAAGAAGGAAATCATGACTTTATGAAGATACATACAATCTTTCATCTTGAAGATAACCAATCAACTTCAAAGGAATAATAATAGTTGAATTGGCAATGATACGTATAATAGAGAGAAAGCATATGGGATTTAAGACTTTGAGTAGAGTATCGAATTTCAGGAGATTATAAATGGCGACCAACTAGAAGTTAAACTTCTACAAGTGGTTTGATATCAATTAGATTCTTATCAGATCCATTAGCTTATGGGGAACACCAATGGATATAATAAAAAGGAAATTTTTTTTTTGGTGATATCTCACTTTGTCAATAAAATATTAAAAAAAGGAATTAAGCCGGGACAGTGACTTATCCATTTAGCAAGTAGAGTACCATCAAGGATCAAATTGAGGTCTCGCTATCATAGATTGGAAGACCAAATATCTTAAGACCATCATTAAGTGCCGTTGACTAAATAAAGGTATCCCACCCTAATTAATTAGGTATGTTAGTGTCTATAAGTTAGTAGTTGAAGTTATATTCTCAAGGATGTTATAAGTCTTTAGACTTGAGTACTTGTTAGGCTAAGTTATTTGAGGGTATAAGGCCAGTTGATTAGGCCACATCATGAAGTTGTTTAGCCCACATGATGAAGAGCTATAAGTACAATAAATATAGTAACAACCGAGATAGGAGCAAAAATAAGAAGTGATATAAACCAATGTGAAAGGTTTTCAAACCTTAGTGGCTACCATGACAAGGTGAAGAAATTACTTTGGGTCTGAAAAATACTGCTGACTTGGATTGAAAGAAAGGTAGATAAGTATCGATCACTCTAGAGGCCCTTGAGCTTATAACGTATCTGGGAAGAGATCAATAGGTAATCAAATAAAGTCTTTCTATGTCTAAGAAAATGTTTATGCTTATCTAAGTATTGTAAAACTTGTTGAGTTAACAACTTCAAGACAATTTGATATAATTGCTATTGAAAGAGAATTATTGCTATTATAAGCTAAGTATGAGAAGGCACTTGAAAGATAAAATAAGGAGGCACTTGAAAAATAAAATTTGAGGAATTGAGAAAATCACTATGTATGAGGATACCTCTTGACAATACAGATTTTATGGTTGACGATAAAGCCTTGGTAAAAGATTGAACAATATATTGATATAGGGGATGGAAGGAGAAAAGGTGAGATGGCTAGCACACTATAAGGTGAGATTTGATGTTACATTGCCTTTTAGACAAATAGATAGTTGTTATGAGCATATACCAAGTACTAAAAATCAATTGAAGGAATTTCCTAAGGACTAACCCTACCGGATTAAGTATAGAACTTTTGGACTAAAAGGTTATGAAAAAACCATTAAGCAAAGAAAGGGCAAAGAGGATGATGATAAAGGATTCAACCATGACCTAGTAAGGGTACTCGGGTATAAGAGACTTTTTGCCTTACATGAATGGGAACATTATTGAAAATCCTAATAAGAAATGGATGTGAATAGTGAGATAGGCTTCTGGACGAGAACATGTGACCCATGATGATGAATCGACCATTAACATTTGACATGAGTTGGGATAAAATCCTCACAGAGGAAAGCGTTTAATGAATTCAATAATTATGAAACTGGATATAGAGTTAGGACATTTTACTTTCAGTATATGATAAGGTCCTCGATGGAAGATGTTACTAATTGGCTTTCATGAGTTTATTTGAATGTAACTTTGGTCGAGGAATAAAGTCACATATGGAAAAACCACGGACAGTGGAAATTCAAAGTTAATCAAGGGTTTGGCTGTAGATCACATGATACCATGTCAGTTATTGAAGTATCTTAGGGACAAATATGAAAGATAAGAAGCAAAGTTAGACACAATGGAAAGAAGGTAAATCTTTGGACTCTTACTAATGACATATAACCAACCATTAGAAGGAGATATGGATGATGAAGAGATCATTAGATGAAAGATAAAAAGAAAAAGGGATTATCCTATGATATTCAAAATAGGAGAAATAAGACCATATGATCTCAAAGAAGTATGGAGTAATTTATACATATAGAAGCATGATCTTACGAGGCGACTATCCTAAACATGATGAGATAAGTATAAGAATCTAAGGAATTCGAGATATAAGAAGTACCGCTAGAAAACAATATTGTTAAATTGGCACGTATGAGAGTATGGCACTGCATCAGGGTACGCAGCGAAAATGGCCCTTATAGGTGAGGCCTTATAGGAGGAACAATAGAAATGATAAATTGAGGATGAACCTAGATTTGATCCTAAGGGGGAATGCATTCATCAAGAAATCATCTAAAAGACAAATACCTGGAAGATGATAATTTACGGAATTTTGAGGACGAAATTCTTTTAAGGGGGTAATAATGTAATGACCCCAATTTTTGTAATATTAAAATCCCATGAAAAGTTCAGTTTGAAGAAAAGGGCATTTTGGTCATTTCACTATTTGCCTTGAATGAACCCAAAAACTTGGTCCTGAAAATGGTACCATTAGATGCGTCTCAGAAAAAGGAATCCAACAAGACCAAAATCACCCAAAACGGAGTTAAAATGAGGAAGTTATGACCCTTTGAAGTTCACGGGCAAAAATATAATTTTATTAAAAAACGAATTTACCCTGCAAAAACACAGGGGCCCATTTTGATATGGGCACCCCTTCATCTTCAACCTCTAGGGGGTTTTAGAATCGCGATGATTGGAGGAGAAATCACCGCCATTCTGGAGGTTTCTCCACCACCATTCAAAGGCGGTGAGAGCCCCCTCCAAAACCCTCTCATAGCTCCATAAATAGAGATCTTGGGCGCCTCTAATGGTAGCCCAAAACGTTGAAGAAAACCCGTTGTGGAGGAGCAACCTAGAGGGGAAAACGCGGAGAGAAACCCAAAGAACGAGCCAGGTATGCACAAGATCCCTCAAAACCCATCTCCACCGTACTTCTAAGATCAATTTCCCTAGGTTTTTGCATGAAAAACCATGCAAAATGGAGCCCTCGAGAATCACCAAGGACCCAGGGATGTTCCCTGGGCTGCACTGGTTCAACAGGGTTGAACCAGGGTGTCCTGAGGACGCCCCAGTTCCCCAACGAACAGGACATTCTAGTCGAAACGTCCCATGTCGTTTCCGTTTGAAAAACCAAACGGGTGCTTCCAGGGACGCGACCGCAAAAGAGGGAGACGGGCGGGAAGTTCAGCGCGTCTGCAGATGCGCCCGCTGAGGCATACGCCGCAGACGTGCAGCGCACTAACCATATGTTGTTTTCTCGTTTCTTATGGAAGCCGGGGCGCCTGCCGCTGACGCGCAGCGCCCTAGCATTCAGTCTTTTCATTCTTGAAACCCTTATGTACATGCGACACTAAAATGCTTATAACTTGAGATCTAGAGCTCCGATTGAGGCGCCGCAAAAGGCTTTGTGTCCGTGTCGACGACGCGGACACATCCAAACTATAAAATCCCTAATCAAGGCCCAATAAAATTTGGGCATGACCCTTAGAATAGGATGGTAACGAGTTGCTGCTAGACCTTTGGAAAACTGAGGATACCAAGGCCCAATTAGGACCTTAGGACACCCACAGGCAAAGAGATGGACCCCTAATACCTAAGTAATAAGACCAACTACTCTAAAACCCATAAAATATGGGCCAAACAATCCTTGAGTCCCCAAACCATGTTCAGGAGCGTACGAGGACAAAAGGGTTAATGCGACTTAGCCAGGTAGGTGCTCTATCGCTACTAGATTCTTTTAAAAGAACTATGATTGTTTTGCAAATACATGATTTAAGTATATGACTTATTTAGCATGCATGTGACAAATGCTTTATGCATAGACATGTTTTGTACATACATTATAGATATGTTTTGCAAACTATTGCATACATTGCATGATCTATGAGCATTAAGTTCTTGCAAAGATTGCATGTCCTTGAGGGTTGCCAAAAGAAGCTGGAGTGCCGAGGGCCAGGCAGTTGTGAGGGACCCAAAGAGGACAGATTTTGAAAAGAGGTTTTGGCTTATTTGATCTTATGTGATTTGGGCTAGTAAGCCCGTGGGTGCTATGCCGAGGGGTCTGGGTTGGCCACCCGGCCTCTGCCATTATCAGGTGGATGGGTACCATGCCCAAAAAGAGACAAGTCCCTACGTCGACTGAATGTGGTACAGGGGGCTACCACTGGTGTCACGGCACTGGGTCGACGTGTCATAAGCCCGTGGAGGCTATGACCGAGTGTCCTCAGGTACTCGGGGACCACACGGTGAGGAGGTCGTGGGCATAGTTGGACCCTATGGTTTTGTGGACTTATTTGCATTTCATATGACATGATATGAGGTTGGTCGACCATACCATACTAGATATCCATGAGTTGGATTCAATGAAGCACCTTATGCATATCATAATGTTATGATATATATGATACTTACGATTTTGGATTATGCGATCCTTTAAGTCGTTAGTATTTTAGTTTGACAATGGGTTTTGATATCGATATTGAACTTGAGTATTCAGACATGCACATGTTTTGGAAAGAGCATATGATTTTAAAACATTGCATGCATTATAAAACTAGTAGTGATAGACTCCTACTGAGTATAGTATATACTCACCCAATCCTAACATTTTTCAGGATAATTCCATCCACGAGTAGAGGACATCTGTATTAGTGCTACTAGTAAGTGAATAAACAAAGGATACAACTATACATGTGAGTAAACTCTCTACCCTTTGGACATGTATATGTATTTATTTACAGTTGGGCTGTGTGTTGTGACTGGATAGACCTGGGGAAAAACATTTATGATTTCTAAAGTTTTTCAAAAACTACTTTGGTTATTGTGAAAACAAATGACACTCGGGGTTTGCAAAATGAGTTTAAAACTAAAAGGTTTTCCGCTGCATTGCATGGTTTTTATAAAATGGTTTTCAAATAGGGATCCATCCCGCCTTAGGAAATTAGATATTGCATTTAAAAATGCATGAGAAAACCCGGGTCGTCATAGAAGCCGCATATGTTAGATTTATATGTTAAATTCAAAAAGGCATGCAAATACTTGCTTGAAGTATGCTTGTTGTAGCTGTCTGCATGAATAGTAAGAGTACTATGCATTTTTAGCAATGTGCGTGGTTCCCAGATTTGTTAATATTTGTAAATGTTTGAAATTGATCATTCTAGATACTGGACATTGTGAACAAGACACCCCATCTCTGAAATTTTCAAGTTTAATTAAAAAAAGACATCTAAATACTTGCTTGAAGTGTGCTTGTTGTAGCTCTCCACTTGTAAATTAACAGTTCCATGCATTTTTATCAATATGCATGATTTTCTTATTCATTAATGGTTGTAAATTTTTTAAATTGATCATTTAAGATAGTGAACATTGAGAATAAGAAGTTCCATGTGTTAGATTTTCTAGTTTCATTCAGAAAGGCATCCAATTACTTGCTTGAAAAATGGTTAATGTAGCTGTCCATGTGAATAGTAATAGTGACATTCATTTTTAACTATGTTAATAATTTTCTGATTCATTAATGGTTATAAATATTTTCAAGTTTAATTAAAAAAAGACATCTAAATACTTGCTTGAAGTGTGCTTGTTGTAATAGTTTGCAATGATTTTAACTATGTGTGTGATTTTCTTATTCATTAATGGCTGTAAATGTTTGAAAGTGATCATTTTAGATAGTAGACATTGAGAATAAGAAGACTCACATGTTCGATTTTTAAGTTTCATTCAAAAAGGCAACCAAATACTTGCTTGAAGTATGCTCGTTATCCACATGAATGGTAACAGTACCATTCATTTTAAAATATGTGTGGGATTTTATGATTCATTATTGGTTGTAAATGTTTGAAATTCATCATTCTATATAGTGGTTGAGAATAAGAAGTTCCAGGTGTTAGACTATGAAGTTTCATTCAAAAAGGCATCTATATACTTGATGGAAGTATGCTTGTTGCAGTTGTTTCTATGAAAAGTAATAGTACCATGCAGTTTTAACTTTGAGCCTAATTTTCTACGTTAATAGTTGTAAAGGTCTGAAATTGAACATTCTAGATAGTAGACCTTGAGAATAAGAAGACCCATGTGTTAGATTTTCAAGTTTCATTCAGAAAGGCATTTAAATACTTGCTTGAAGTATGCTTGTTATAATTGCTTGCATGAATAGTGATAACACCATGTGTTTCTAACTTTGTGTGTGATTTTATGACTCGTTAATAGGTGTAAATGTTTGAAATTGATCATTATAGACAGTATACATTGAGAATAAGGAGGCTCATGTGTTATATTTTTACCTTTCATTTAAAAAGGCATATAAATACATGCTTGAAGTCTACTCGTTGTTGCTATCCACATGAATAGTAATAGTACCATGCATTTTTAACGATGTGTGACATTTTTTCTTCCATTAATAGTTGTAAATGTTTGAAATTCATCATTATAAATATTGGACATTGAAAATAAGAAGATCCATGTGTTAGATTATCATGTTTCATTTAATAAGGCATCCAAATACTTGCTCAAAGTATGTTTGTTGTAACTATCCGCTTGAAAAGTAAGAGTACCATTCACTTTTAACTATGTGCATGATTTTTTGATTCATCAATTGTTGTAAAATTTTCAAATTGATCATTCTAGATTGTGGACATTGAGAATATGAAGACCCATGTGTTAGATTTTCAAGTTTCATTCAAAAAGGCCTTTAAATGGTCAAAAAATGTGCATGATTTTCCCGTGAATAGTTGGAGTACCATGCATTTTAATAAATGTGCATGATTTTCTAATTTCTTAATGGTCAAAAAAATTTGAAACTAATTATTCTAGATATTGGGAATTGAGAATAATAAGGTCCATGTGTTAGATTTTCATGTTTCATTCAAAAAGGCATCCAAATCCTTGCTTAAAGTATGCTTGTTATAGCTATCGGCTCAAAAAGTAATAGTACCATGTAGTTTTAACTATTTGCATGATTTTCTAATTCGTTAATAGCTATAAATGTTTGAAATTGATCATTCTAGATAGTGGACATTGAGGATAAGAAAACCTATGTGTTACATTTTTAGGTTTCTTTCCAAAAGGCATCCTAATACTTGCTTGAAGAATCCTTGTTAAAACTGTTCGCGTAAATAATAATAGTACCTTGTGTTTTTAACTATGTGCATGATTTTCTGATTCGTTACACCTTGTAAATGTTTTAAGTGGATCATTCTAGATAGTGGACATTGATAATAAGAAGTCCCATGTGTTAGATTTTCAAGTTTCATTAAAAAAGGCATCCAAATACTTCTTTGAAAAATCTAGCTATCCATGTGAATAGTGATAGTACCATGCATTTTTAACTTTGTACATGATTTTCTAATTTTTTAATCGTTGTAAATGCTTGAAATTGATCATTCTAGATAGTGGACATTGAGAATAGTAGCAGTATCATGTGTTTTTAAATATGTGCGTGATTGTCTTATTCACTAATGGTTGTAAATTTTTGAAATTGATCATTCTAGATAGTGGACATTGACAACAAGAAGACCTATGCATTATATTTTCAAGTTCCATTCAGAAAGGCATCCAAATACTTGCTTAAAGTATACTTGTTTTTTGTACATGTGAATAGTAACAATACCATGTGTTTTTAACTATGTGCATGATTTTCTGATTCAAGAATGATTGTAAATGTTTAAAATTGATCATTCGAGATATTGAACATTTAGAAAGTAGGACTCATTTTTTAGATTTTCAAGTTTCATTCAAAGAGACATCCAAATAGTTGCTTAAAGTGTACTTTTCATAGCTGTCCATGCGAATAGTAATAATACCATATGTTTTTAACCATGTGCATTATTTTCTCATTCTTCAATTGTTGTAAATTTTTTAAATTGGTTATTCTACATTGTTTACATTGAGAATAAGAAGACCCATGTGCTAGATTTTCTAGTTTCATTCAAAAAGTCATCCAAATACTTGCTTGAAGCATTCTTGTTGTAGCTATCTGTGAGAATAGTAACAATACTATGTGTTTTTAACTATGTGCATGATTTTATTATTTTTTAAAGATTGTAAAATTTTAAAATTGATCATGTTAGATAGTGGATATTGAGAAAAAGTAGTCCTAGGTGTTAGATTTTCAAATTTCAGCGTAAATAGTTGTGGTACCATGCTTTTTTAACTATCTGCGTGATGTTCTAATTCAGTAATGGTTATCAATGTTTGAAATTGATTATTCTAGGTAATGGACATTCAGAATAAGATGATCCATGTGTTATATATTTAGTTTACAATAAAAAAGGCATCGTAATACTTGCTTGAAGAATCCTTGTTGTAGTTGTGTAATGCCCCGAGCAATTTACGCTATTGAATTGGACATTCTATAGGAAATGAAGTGTCTTAAATGTTTCACTTTATTTAAAATAGTAAATAAAGGAATTTATAATAAAACTTGGTACCATTAGATTCTACTCGAAAAATGGAATCCAATGCCTTAAAGAACACCGAAAACGGAGTTCGTACAAAGAAGTTACGGCCGTTTAAAAATTAGGGATATTTCTCTAATTTAGATTAAAAACGAAAAAGATAGAAAATGCAGAGGGCCATTTTGATAACGGCACCCCATCTTCTTCTTCCTCTAGATTTCTGTAGAAACCCTAGCATCCAGAGGTTTCTGCCACCGCCATTGGCAGCACCGCCATAGCAAGGCTATAAAAAGCCCTATTCCCCGGTCTTCAAAACATGATTTTTCTGGCCATTTGAGGTTGGGGTTTCTAGAAAAAAACCAGAAAACCGTCCTTCGATTTTCCATGAAGAATGGCAATGGCCAAGTCATTTGGGCCGGCCATTCCTTTTACCTGTCTCCCCATTCCCCTCTCTTCTCTTTACTGGTCTTGCTCGACATTGGGGTTTTTTCCTCTTCCTCACGATTTTCGGCGACATGGGGTTATCAGGTGGAAAAGAGGGAGCCGCACCACCGGAATGAGGGCATCCCCGGCTACCCAGGTAGGTTTTCTCCCCCTCTCCCTAGTTTTTCCTTCTTCCAGGCTAGATCCGTGCCAGATCTAGCATTTCCAGCCGGAAAACACACCAGGGAAGCCGGTTCCAGCCAACTTTGTGAGAACAAGGCGTCCCAGGGATGCCATGCTTCACATGCGCCTGGGACAGGGTCCCTGGGACGGGTTCCAAGAGTACGACAATGCGTACATTGTCCCTGGTGCGGCCTTCGGGTGCGCGCGCGACATGGGGCACGGGTCCTGGCTCGACTGGGATGCACAGGGTACCCTGAGAGCTGAGATGCACCATGCTACACCAAAGGTGCGTCCGTGCAATGCCATCTAGGACGCGCGTCATAGCGCATCGCTTAGGCATACATGTGCTCCTGCGAACGCGGTCCCTGGCATGGTCTTTGGGCGCGCGCACACGTGAGGCGGTTGTGATTTGACCGAGATGCACAGGTATCCTAGGAACTGGGACAGCCGGACCTAATGAGACTATAAAGTTAGGATCAGAGGATAATTTACAGAGTTTAACTATTGAATAGTAGATCCATATCATAAGATTTGACCTGACAATGAATTAGGCAAGAACCATGGACCTTAAAAGGCAGATCTAATTTCTAAATAGATTGAAATTGATAAGGACTCCTTGGTATCTATTCATATCTAGGAGTTTATAAATGAGACCTAGGGTTAGGTTGAGTGATGAAGGACGCGACTCCAGGAGACTTCGAGGTAGGTGCTCTATCGATACTAGACGTTTAAAAAAAGAGCCATGATTATTTTGAGAATGCATGTTTTAAGTATAAGTTATATGACTTGTTTAGCATGACTTAATTTTATAAATGAATTCAGCATGCATATGATAAATACATTATGCATAGACATGTTTTGCAAATGATTGCATAAATTGCATGATTTGTGGTTAGTGAGTTTTGAAAAATTGCATGTCCTTGAGGGTTACCAAAAGACGCTGGGTAGGCAATTGTGAGGGACCCAAAGAGGACAGGTTTGAAAAAGAGGTTTTTGCTTGATTGATCATATATGATTTGGGCTATTAAGCTCGTGGGCGCTATGCCGAGAGGTCTGGGGTGGCCTCCGAGCCTCTACCACTATTAGGTGGAAAGGGTACCACGCCGAAAAAAAAAGGCATGTCCCTACATCGACTACATGTGGTACAGGGGACTACCACTGGTGTCACAGCATTGGGTCGATGTGTCATATGCCTTGTGGAGGCTATGACCAAGTGTCCCCAGGTACCCGGGGACCACACGGCGGCGAGGTCGTGGGCATAGTGGGCCCTATGTTTTTAGGATTTACTTGCATTGCATATGGCATGACATGAGGTTGGTCGACCATACCACATATCCATGAGTTGGATTCAGCTAAGCATCTTATGCATATCATTATGTTTATGATATATATATATATATATGATACTTTCGACTTGGATTATGCGATTCTTTAAGTCATCAATATTCCTATTCGACAATGGTTTTTAATATCGATATTGAACATGAGTGTTCAAACATGCACATGTTTTGAAGAGCATATGATTTTACACATAGCATGCATTGTAAAACTAGTAGTGATAGACTCCTACTGAGTATATTGTATACTCACCCAATCCTTAACATTTTTCAGGACAACTCCATTCACGAGTAGGAGACACCTCCGGAAATGTTAGTACTACGAGCAAGTAAATCAAAAGAGACAATTATACATGTAAGTAAACACTCTACCCTTTGGACATGTATTTGTATTTATTTATAGTTGGGCTGTGAGCTGTGAGTGGATAGACCTGGGAAAATATTTATGATTTCTAATGTTTTTCAAAAACCACTTTGGTTGTTGTGAAAGCAAATGACACTCGGGGTTTACAAAATGAGTTTAAAACTAAAAGATTTTTTGCTGCATTGCATTGTTTTCATAAAATGGTTTTCAAATAGGGATGCATCCCGCCTTAGGAATTAGATATTTCATTTAAAAATGCATGGGAAAACCTCGGGTCGTCACAAGTTGACCGTGTAAATAGTAACAGTACAATGCGTTTATGCTATGTGCTTGATTTTCTAATTCATTAATTGTTGTCAATGTTTGAAATTGATCATACTAGATAGTGGACATTGAGAATAATAAGACCCATGTGTTAGATTTTTACGTTTAATTCTAAAAGGGATCCAAATACTTGCTTGATGTATACTTGTTGTAGCTATCCACATGAGTGGTAACAATACCATGTGTTTTTAGTTATGTGAGTGTTTTTCTGATTATTTAATGGTTGTAAATTTTTGAAATTGATCATTCTAGATAGTGGACAGTTAGAATAAGAAGAACCATATGTTAGATTTTCATGTTTCATTCAAAAACTTATCCAAATACTTGCTCGAAATATGCATGTTTTTGCTATCTGCATGAATAGTAACAATAGCATGCGTTTCAAATAATGTGTGTGATTCTATAATTCAATAATAATTGTAAATGGTTAGAATTGATCATTTTGTATAGTGGACATTGAGAATGAGAAGATCCATGTGCATGATTTCCTAATTCGTTAATGATTGTAAATTTTTCAAATTGATCATTCTAGATAGTGGACATTGAGAATAAGGAGACCCATGTGTTAGATTTTAAAGTTTCTTTCAAAAAGGCATCCAAATACTTGCTTGATGAATCCTTGCTGTAGATGTGCAAGTAAATTGTAATAGTAACATGCAGTTTTAACTATGTGAATGATTTTCTAATTCATTAATGGTTGTAAATGTTTGAAATTAATCATTCTAGACAGTGGACATTGAGAATAAGACGTCCAATGTAACATTCGCTATTTTAAATTCTAGAATAGTTAATTCTTATGAATTTTGGAAAATTGAGAATTTAAGAAATTTAGAGATGGAATCTCGAGTTAAAACCTCAATATTTGAGATGTGCTCGAAAAATGGAGTCCAACACCACTCAAAATGTAAAATCAGAGATCCGAGCAAAAATGCTAAATTATTTTAAATTTAGTATTTAAATGAAATTATTTAGAAGGGCAAAATCCTCATTTCACATATGGGCCCACAAAAATCATCCCAGCCATCCAAGTAGTAGGGTGATGATTACCGGCATTAAATGCTAGTCATCAAAAATATATAATATAATATAATAAATAATACATATAAATGCATTAAGAGGGGGAGTGCCTCAAATGCACTTCCCTCCCCCTTCTCTCATTTCCCATGACCGAGCCACCGGCAACAACTTTCCGACGACAGTCATCACCGGCAACCGCACATACACGACGAGCTCTCCCCTCCCTCTGACTGACAGGACCAAGGTAGGGCTGCCCCGCTCTTTTCTCCATGCTTTTCCCAAGTTTTATCAACTTGTATACACCAGAAAACTTGCTGTTTTCTGGTATAGTTTAGGCGTTATTGGTTTCCTCAAATTAGCTCAATGAAATGATGTCAAATGACAATATGAACTATTCATCTTGAGCGTGATGATGCAAGGAACATACCCATGAAATTTCATGGTGATCAGACGGCTAGGGATGCCAAAAAACCACAAAACAGTAGGATGAGGGTTTTTAGAAACGTGGTAAAAATCATGAAAAATGGCAGATAATGAAGGAATTTGCAGAAATAGAAGGTGAAAATGGAATGTACGTGAAAAATTAGACAAAATAGTGTAAAAATTGTAAAAAATGGAGCACCTGGGGTCGCTAATGACCGAATTTTGGCAGTCGTCTCTGGCGACGGTGAGCCAGTCTAGTCATCATCCCTATCAACGACGACCTGTGACAAGATGACCAATGAGTCGGGCAGGGAGCGTACACACGACACCCACGCAATATGCAAGGCAACTGCAGTGCGACGCGTGCACCACAACAGCGCACCATGCGTCGACACCCGGCACAACCAGGCACAATGCGTGGCACGACTGAGTGCGCCACATAGTGCAACGTGCACGTGCCACAAGGTGCATCGCATGGGGCAACGTACTGTAATGACTCGAATTTTGTTATATTGAAATTCTAAGTTTAGCAATAAAAAGTTCAGTTTTAAAGATAAGGGCATTTTGGTCATTTCACTAGTTTTCTTGACTAAACCTAAAAATTTGGTCCTAAAAATGGTTCCATTAGATACATCTCGGAAAAAGGAATCCAACAAGACCAAAATCACCAAAACGGAGTTAAAATGAGCAAGATATGGCCCTTTGAAGTTCAGAGGCAAAACTGTAATTTTTACAAAAATGGGTTTAGCGGCAAAACACAGGGGCCCGTTTTGATACGGGCACCCTTCATCTTCAACCTCCTAGAGGTTTCTGGAACGGCGGTGTTTCAAGGAGAAACCATTGCCATTCTAGAGGTTTCTCCACCGCCATTCAAAGGCGGTTAGAACCCCTCCAGAACCCTCTTTAAAAGCCCTATAAATAGAGCTCTTGGGTGCCTCTAATGGCAGCCCAAAACCTTGGAGAAAACCCATCGTGGAGCAGTGACCTAGAGGAAAAAATGAGGAGAAAAACCCAGCAATGAGCCAGGTACGTCTGAGATCGCTCAAAACCCATCTCCCCCATAGTTCCAAGGTCAATTTCCCTAAGTTTTTGCATGAAAAACCATGCAAAACGGAGCCTGGGAGAGCCACCAAGGACCCTAGGATGTCCCTAGAGCCGCACTGGTTCAACAGGGTTGAACCAGGGTGACCTGAGGATGACCCAGGTCTCTAAGGGTGGGACGATCCAATAGGAACGTCCCACGTCGACCTGCGTCGACCTCTGTTTGAAAAACCAAACGGGCGCGTCCAGGGACGCACTCGCTAAAGGGATAGACGGGCGGAGCGTACCGCGCGTCTGCAGACGCGCTTGCTGAGGCGTACACCGTAGACGCGTAGCGCACTAGCATGCGTCGACTTTTGGTTTGTTAAGGAAGCCAGGGCGCAGGACGCTGACGCGCAGCGCCCTCGCATTCCATATTTTAAGTCTTAAGGGTCTTGTGTACATACAACACTAAAACGCTTATAACTTGAGATCTAGAGCTCCGATTGAGACGCCGCAAAAGGCGTTGTGTCCATGTCGACGACGTGGATGTATCCAAACCGTAAAATTCCTGATCAAGGCTAAATAAAAGGAGGGCATGACCCTTAGAATAGGATGGTGGTGTGTGGGCACTAAAACTTTGGAAAACTGAGGATACCAAGGCCCAATTAGGACCTTAGGACATCCATAGGCATAGGGATGGACCCCTAATGCCTAAGTAATAAGACCCAACTGCTCTAAACCCATAAAAGATAGGTTAAACTAACCTTGAGTCCCCAAACCATGTTCAGGAGCGTACGAGGACAAAAGGGTTAACGCGACCTAGTCAGTTAAGTGCCCTATCACTATTAGATTCTTTTAAAAGAACTATTATTATTTTGAGAACATATGTTTTAAATATATGACTTGATTTGCATGAATTAATTCAGCATGCATGATAAATGCTTTGTACATAGCCATGTTTTGAAATGATTGCATATACATTATGCACATATATGTGTTGCAAACAAGTGCATATATTGCATGATTTGAGTGCTTACAAAGATTGCATGTCCTTGAGGGTTGCCACAAGACGCTGCAGTGCCGAGGGCCAGGTAGTTGTGAGGGACCCAAAGAGGACAAGTTTTAACAAGAGGTTTTGGCTTCTTTAATCTTATGTGATTTGTGCAAGTAAGCCCGTGGGTGCTATGTTGAGGGGTTTGGGTTGGCCACCTAGCCTCTACCACTAATAGGTGGATGGGTACCACGTCCAAAAAGAGGCAAGTCCCTACGTTGACTGCATGTGGTACAGGGGGCTACCACTGGTGTCACGGCACTGGGTCGACGTGTCATAGGCCCCGTGGAGGCTATGACCGAGTGTCCTCAGGTACCCGGGGACCACACAGCGAGGAGGTCGTGGGTATAGTGGACCCTATGGTTTGATGAGTTATGTGCATTTCATATAGCATGACATGAGGTTGGTCGACCATACCATACTAGAGATCCATGAGTTGGACTCCATGAAGCATCTATTGCATATCATGATGTCATCATATATATATATATATATGATACTTTCAATTTTGGATTATAAGTCATGAGTATTTCAGTTGATTATGGATTCTTATACTGATATTGAACTCGAGTATTCAAACATACACATATTTTGAATGAGCATATGATTTTAAAACATCTCATGCATTTATAAAACGAGTAGCGATAGGCTCCTACTGAGTATATTATATACTCACCCAATCCTCAACATTTTTCAGATACAAAGTAAATACTTAAGGGCAAGGGACGTTTGTACTAGGAGACACAGGCTAAGCACAAGTAAGTAAACCCCTATCTTATCTTTCAATGTTACTTGATTGTAGTTACTCTCTAATAGCTGGGGCTGTGACTAACACTTTCTTGAGAATAATATTGATTTAAACTTTGCCATGGCTAAATTATTGGAGAATGTGTTTTCACACTCGGGGTTTTTATGAAAGATTGTTTTCCAAATGAAAAAGATTTTCATGCATCTCATACTTATAAAACAAGAGATCTCGCCTTTTTATCGAAATTACATCATATAAAAACCGGGGTGCACGCCATGCGCATCACACAAGTGTAGCGCACATGCAAGCACGTGGGCTGTACGTACGCGCACGCGTAGAACGTGCGCCGATCTTTTTTTTTTTTCCTAATTTTGAGTTTTATGATCGTCTGTTCATAAAAAAAACATGATTCTAGGAGCTATAGGGGTCCAAATCATGATCCGAAAGAGACGTTATGATTGTCTCAACAAGGTGGACCTAGATTTAAGATAAAAATCTAGTTTATAGTACCATTTTAATATTCAAACTACTAAATACTATTTGATGATTAAGATCAAGCCAATCAATATATGATTAGCCTTAGACTTTGGTTGTATACATCAAACATGAGATGATCTAGGAGATTAGAAGAGCAGATCTCACTAAATTGTCAAGAAAAATTGATCTTGATGGTAGACCTAAATAGATGCTTTAGGATATGCTGATCAGAGAGTGATCTGACCATTAGATCGACACGTGATCATAAAGGTATGTGTGAATCACTAAAAAAAATAGATATTTTAGGGGTCATGATGAAAATGAGAGGTTTAACAATCAATGATGACTTATGATGTGATAGGTATGTTAGGGCATATGACTTGATATCACTTACGCGCCTAATTGGAGTACTATGTTATCAAGGTAGGTGATTTCATTCGCAATTTTCCATGATTTCTCAAATCATGACTTAGTGATTGAAACTTTGAGGCATAGGTTTGTATGCCCTATCATGTAGCATGAGATCATTTTCAATATGTATTACCGATATGCTTGTTACTTCCTTTGTATATGTTTTATGCACTATTTTTGGCATATTTCAATTACATTGACTGACTTTTGAGATGTTTGACACGTGGGAGTCTCCATGCCATGATGATTGAGACTATTGAGCTTGGGATGGGATGCATCCCCCTTCCCCCATGAGTGCCTAAGTACCCCTTGTGGGTGAAAGGGTGAAAGCGGGCATGAGACACATCTTTCTGTGAGTGCCTGAGTGCCTGTGTGGGTAAAAGGGTGAAAGCTGAAAGTGGAACTGGAACGCGCCTTTCTGTGAGTGCCTCAATGCCCCATTGTGGGTGAAAGGGTGAAAGCGGATGATATTGAGAGTTGACCCCACATTGCCGTGAGTGCCTAAGACACTCATAGGGCTTGACCATGTATGATGTTTCAATGCTTTTGATATGCATTCATGTTGTTCTCTAGATATAGACTCATGGGATTATGGCTTACTTGTAACTACATATCTTTTCATATTTTGCATGTCTTGACACCATAACTTATGTTACCTTAGTTATATCATGGATTTGGTATATAATTCATCGTATGAAACTGAGGTTTTTGTACCATGTTATTTCTTATTATTTTATATTGAATGTAAATAACCTACACAAGCATAGCTTGTTGAGGGATTGCTTTGTTTTGCGTTTTGCAATGCCTCAGACTTGGAACGTGATAGTCAGAGAGGGAAGTAGGTGGAATAACACAGATCTGGACGAGGATCTGAGGACCCTATACTTTTTGTATTCGGAGACATAGTAGTGTACGTCTTTAGACTGGTATTGGACTTTTGGTACTCTACCTAGATATTTGTATATTTTGATATATTAGACCCATACCACTGTTTAGTGTGCATATGCTTACATATGGATGATGTGGTGATTTTGGATGAACCCTAGAGCTTTAGGACTTTTATTATCATCATCTCTTTGTAGTTGCATAATTTCTCGTGGTTTTGTATTTGAGCATGCTCAGAGTGTCTGAAAATGATTTGGTTCAGCATTGTAGTTTGAGGTGCAAATGACCCTTAGGGTTTTCCTTAATGGGTATTTTTCCTTGACGCTGTGAAAAATTTCTAAATATTTGAGTTTTACTTTAGGGATCCCACCTATTTTGTAATAATAAATTTTTTACTATTAATATATGTATTGGAAAAGATTTTAGAAAACCCAGGGTGTCACATTGTATGTATTATATTTTTATGTTTAATTCAAATAGCCATCCAAATACTTGCTTGAAGTATGGATGTTGTAGTTGTATGCATGTATAGTAACAATACCATGCATTTTTAACAATGTGCATGATTTTTTGATTCATTAATGATTATAAAAATTTTAAATTGATCATTTTAGGTAGTGTACATTGAGAATAAGAAGGTCCATGTCTTAGATTTTCATGTTCCATTCAAAAATGTATCCAAATACTTGCTTGAAGTATACTTGGTTTAACAATCCACGAGAATAGTAACAATATCATGCGTTTCTAAATATATGCATGATTTTCTTATTCATTAATGGTTGTAAATTTTTGAAATTGATCATTCTAGGTAGTGTACATTGACAATAACAAGACCAATTTGTTAGATTTTCAAGTTTCATTCAAAACGACATCCAAATCTTGCTTAAAGTATGCTTATTGTAACTGTCTGTCTGAATAGTAATAGTACCATGAGTCTTTAACTATGTACATGATTTTCTCATTCTTTAATGGTTGTAGCTATCCAAAAATGATCATTCTTATAGTGGACATTGAGATAAGAAGACCCATGTGTTAAATTTTCAATTTTCATTCAATAAGGCATCCAAATACTTGCTAGAAGAATGCTTGTTGTGGTTGTCTATGTGATTAGTAATAGTACATTGCATTTTAACTATGTGCATGATTTTCTGAATCATTAATGGTTGTAATTTGTGAAATTGATCATTCTAGATAGTGGACATTGAGAATAACATGACCCATGTGTTAGATTTTTTACTTTCTTTTCAAAAGGCATCCAAATACTTGCTTGACGTATAGTTGTCATAACTATCCACATGAATAGTAATAGTACCTTATGTTTTTAACTATGTGCATGATTTTCTGATACGTTAATGATTGTAATTATTTAAAATTTATCATTCTACAAGGTGGACATTGTGAATAGGAGGACCCATGTGTTAGATTTTCAAGTTTCATTAAAAAAAGCATAGAAACACTTGCTTGAAGTGTGCTTGTTGTAGCTATTTGCATGAATAGTAAATATATCATGTGTATTTAAATATGTGTGTGAATTTCTTATTCGTTAAAGATTCAAAAATTTTAAATTAATCATTCTAAATAGTGGACATTGAGAATAAGAAGACCTATGCATCAGATTTTCAAGTTTCATAAAAAAAGGCATCCAAATACGTGATTGAAGTATCCTTGTTTTTGCTATCCACATGAATAGTAACAATATCATAGGTTTCTAACTACGTGCATGATTTTTTGATTCATTAATGGATGTAAATGTTTGAAATTGATCAATCAAGATAGTCGACATTGAGAATAAGAAGACCATGTGTTAGATTTTTATGTTTAATTCCAAAAGGCATATAAATACTTGCTTGAAGTGTGCTTGTTGTAGATGTATGCATGAATAGTAACAATATCAAGTATTTTTAACTATGTGCATGATTTTTTGATTTGTTAATGATTGTAAATTTTTAAAATTGATCATTTTGGATGGTGGACACTGAGAATAAGAAGGCCCATGTCTTAAATTTTCAAGTTCCATTAAAAAAGGTATCCAAACACTTGCTTGAAGTGTGCTTGTTGTAGCTATCCTCGTAAATAGAAATAGTATCATACATATTAAAATATGTGGGTGATTTTCTTATTCATTAATTTTTGTAAATTTTTGTAAATTGATCATTCTAGATAGTGGATATTGAGAATAAGGAGAACATGTGTTACATTTTCAAGTTCCATTCAAAAAGGCATCTAAATACTTGCTTGAACTATGCTTATTGTAGATATCTTTCTCGAATAGTAACAATACCATGCATTTTTCACTATGTGCATGATTTTCTAATTTGGTAATGGTTTTAAATGTTTAAAATTGATCATGTAGATAATGGACATTGAGAAGAAGAAGTTCCATGTGTTTGATTTTCAAGTTTCATTCAAAAGGCATCCAAATGCTTGCTTGAAGAATCCTTGTTGTAGTCATTCGCGTGATCTGTTGTGGTATTGTGCTTTTTTAACTATGTTCATGATGTTTTAATTCCTTAATGGTTATAAATTCTTGAAATTGTTCATTCTAGATAGTAGATAGTGAGAATAAGAAGATCCATGTGTTAAATATTTAGGTTTCAGTAAAAAAGGCATCCTAATACTTGCTTGAAGAATCCTTGTTGTGGTTGTTTATGTAAATAGTAAAAGTATAATGCGTTTTTAACTATGTATATGATTTTTTTATTCTTTAATGTTTGAAATTGAACATTCTATATAGTGTACATTGAGAATAAGAAGACCCATGTGTTAGATTTTTACGTTTAATTCGAAAAGACATCCAAATACTTGCTTGAAGTATACTTGTAGTAGCTATCCGCATGAGTAGTAATAGTACCATGTGTTTTTAATTATGTGTGTGTTTTTTTTATTTCTTAATGGTTGTAAATTTTTTAAATTGATCAATCTAAATAGTATACATTGAGAATAAGAAGTCCCATGTGTTATATTTACAATTTGCATTCAAAAATTTATCCAAATACTTGCTCGAAGTATGGTTGTATTTGTTGTCCACATGAATAATAATAATACCATGCATTTCTAACTATGTGTGTGATTCTCTAATCCAGTAATGACTGTAAATGTTTGAAATTGATGGTTCTAAATAATGGATATTGAGAATAAGAATACCCTTGTGTTAGATTTTCCAGTTTCATTCAAAAATGCATCCAAATACATGGCTGAAGTATACTTGTTGTAGATGTCTATGTGAATGGTAACAGTACCATGCATTTTTAACTATGCGTGTGATTTTATGACTCTTTAATGGTTGTAAATTTTTGAAATTGATCATTCTAGATAGTGGACATATAGAATAAGATGATTCATGTGTTAGATTTTTAGGTTTCATTCAAAAAGGAATCCAAATACTCACTTGAAAAATCCTTGTTGTAGTTGTCTACTTGAATTGTAATAGCACCAAGTATTTTTAACTATGTGCATGATTTTCTGATATGTTCGTGGTTGTAAATGTTTTAAATTGATCATTCTAGATAGTGGACATTGAGAATAAGAAGGCAATGTGTTAGATTTTCAAGTTTCATTCAAAAAGACAACCAAACACTTGCTTGAAGCATGCTTGTTGTAGTTGTCTACGTGAATAGTAACAATACCAAGCATTTTTAACTATGTGTGTGTGATTTTCTAATTCGTTAATAATTGTAAACTTTTAAAATTTTATTATTCTAGATAGTGAACATTGAGAATAAGAAGAATCAACTGTTAGATTTTCAAGTTTCTTTCTAAAAGGGATCCAAATACTTGTTTGATGAATCCTTATTATAGTTGTGTGAGTAAATAGTAACAGTACCATGCATTTTTAACTATGTGCATAATTATCTAATTCATTAATGGTTGTAAATGTTTGAAATTGATCATTCTCGATAGTGTACATTGAGAATAAGAAGTCCCATGTTTTATATTTTTATGTTTAATTCAAAAATCCATCCAAATACTCTCTTGAAGTATGCATGGTGTAGTTGTACATGTGAATAGTAACAATACCATGCATTTTTAACTATGCACTTGATTTCTTGATTCATTAAAGATTGTAAATTTTTGAAACTGATCACTTTAGATAGTGGACAATGAGAATAAGAAGGGCTGTGTCTTTGATTTTCAAGTTCCATTCAGAAAGGTATCCAAATACTTGCTTGAAGTATACTTGGTTTAGGTGTACATGAGAATAATAACAAAGATCATGCATTTCTAAATATTTGTGTGATTTTTTTATTCATAACTGATTTTAAATTTTGAAAATTGATCATTCTAGATAGTGGACATTGAGAATAAGAAGACCCATGTGTTATATTTTCAAGTTCCATTCGAAAAGGCATCCAAATACTTGCTTGAGGTATCCTTGTTTTAGCTGTCAGCATGATTAGTTACAATACCAGGCATTCCAAACTAAGTGCCTGAATCTCTAATTTGGTAATAATTGTAAATGTTTAAAATCTATCATTCCATATAGTGAACATATAGAATAATAAGGCCTATGAATTAGATTTTCAAGTTTCATTTGAAAAGGCATCCAAATACATGCTTGAAGTATACTTGTTGTAGCTATCTGCGTAAACAGTAACAGTGCCATGCATTTTTCACTATGTGTGTGATTTCATGATTTCTTTATGGAATTTTGAAATTGATCATTTTAAATGGTCAAAATATAGAATAAGAAGATCCATTGTTATATTTTTAGGTTTCATTCAAAAGGGCATCCAAATACTCGCTTGAAGGATCCTTGTAGTAGTTGTGCAAGTGAATAGTAATAGTACCATACATTTTTTACATGTACATGATTTTCTAGTTTGTTAATGGTTGTAAATGTTTAAAATTGATCATTATAGATAATGGACATTGAGAATAAGAAGTCCTGTATGCTAGATTTTTATGTTTCATTTGAAAATGTATCCAAATACTTGCTTGATGTATGCTTGTTGTAGATGTCCTCATGAAGAGTAAAGGTATCATGCATTTTTAAATATGTGGCCCATTTTCTTATTCATTAATGGTTGTAAATTTTTTAAATTGATCATTCTAGACAGTGAACATTGAGAATAAGAAGAACCATGTGTTATATTTTCAATTTTCATTCAAAAAGGCATATGAATACTTGCCTGAAGTATGCTTATTGTAGCTGTTTTTCTGAATAGTAACAATACCATGCATTTTTCACCATGTGCATGATTTTCTATTTTGGTAATGAGTTTAAATCTTTAAAATTGATCATTCTAGTTAGTAGACATTGGGCATAATAAGTCCCATGTGTTATATTTTCAATTTTCATTGAAAAAGGCATCCAAATACTTGCTTGAAGAATGCTTGTTGTAGCTGTTTGTATGACTAGTAATAGTACCATCTGTTTTTAACTATGTGATTTTCTGATTAGTTAATGGTTGTAAATGTGTGAAATTGATCATTCCAGATAGTGGGCATGGAGAATAAGAAGGTACATGTGTTAGATTTTCACATTCAGTCAAAAAATCATCCAAATACTTGTTTGAAGTTTGGTTGTCATAACTGTCCCGTGAATAGTAATGGTACAATGTGTTTTTAACTATGTGCGTGATTTTTTGATTCGTTAATGATTGTAATTGATTAAAATTGATCATTCTATATGGTCAACATTGAGAATGAGAAGATCCATGTACTAGATTTTCATGTTTCATTCAAAATGGCATCCAAATACTTAATTCAAGTATGCTTGTTTTAGCTGTCAGCGTGAATAGTAACAATATCATGCGTTTCTAACTATGTACATGGATTTTGAGTTTGTTAATGGTGATAAATATTTGAAATTGATTATTCAAGATTGTGGACATTGAGAATAAGAAGACCATGTGTTAAATTTTCAAGATTCATTCAAAAAGTCATCCAAATACTTGCTTGAAACATGCTTGTTGTAATTGTCTACGTGAATAGTAACAATACCATGAGTTTTTTACTATGTGTGTAATTTTTTTATTTGTAAATGGTTGTAAATTTTTTAAAATTGATCATTCTAAATAGTGGACACTGAGCATAAGAAGACCCATGTGTTAGATTTACATGTTTCATTCAAAAAGCCATCCAAAGACTTGCTTGATGAATCCTTGTTGTAGCTGTGCAAGTGAATAGTAATAGTACCATGCATTTGTAACTATGTGCATGATTTTTTAATTCGTTAAAGGTTGCAAATGTTTGAAATTGATCATTCTATATAGTAGACATTGAGAATAAGAAGTCATATGTGTTTTATTTTTATGTTTAATTCAAAACAATATTCAAATACTTGCTTGAAGTTGGCTTTTTGTAGCTATACACATGAGTAGTAACAATACTATGCCTTTTTAATTATGTGCATGATTTTTTGATTCATTAATAATTGTAAATTTTTAAAATTGAAAATTTTAGATAGTGGACCTTGAAAATAAGAAGGCCCATGTCTTACATTTTCAAGTTCCATTCAAAAAGGTATCCAAATACTTGCTTGAAGTATGCTTCTTGTAGTTATCCATGTGAATAGTAAGAGTACCATGCATTTCTAAGTATGTGCTTGATTTTGGGATTTGTTAATGGTTTTCAATGTTTGAAATTGATCATTCTAGATAGTGGATATTAAAAATAAGAAGTCCCATGTGTTTGATTTTCAAGTTTCATTCAAAAAAGCATCCAAATAGTTGCTTGAATACACTTTTTGTAGTTGTTCGCGTAAATTGTAATGGGAACATGCATTTTAAACATTGTGTGTGATTTTCTGATTTGTTAATAGTTGTCAAAATTTTCAATTGACCATTCTATATAGTGGACATTTAGACTAAGAAGACCCATCTGTTAGATTTTTACGTTTCATTCAAAAAGGCATCCAAATATCTCCTTGAAGTATGCTTGTTGTAGCGGTTCGAGTGAATAGTAGTAGTAACATGTGTTTTTAACTATGTGCATGATTTTTTGATTCGTTAATGGTTGTAAATGTTTGAAGTTGATCATTCTAGATAATGAACATTGAGAATAAGAAGATCCATGTGTTTGATTTTTACATTTCATTCAAAAAGGCATACAAATACTTGGTTGAAGTATGCTTGTGGTAGTTGACGTATGAATAGTAATAGTACAATGCATTTTTAACTATGTGCACCATTATTTGATTCATTAATGGTTGTAGAGGTTTGAAATTGATCATTCTAGATAGTGAACATTAAGAATAAGAATATCCATGTGTTATATTTTTACGTTTCATTCAAAAAAGCATCCAAGTACTTGCTTGAAGTATGCTTGTTATAGTTATTTGAGTGAATTAAAATAGTGCCATGTGTTTTTAACTAGTGCATGATTTTCTTATTCGTTAATGGTTGTGAATGTTTGAAATTGTTCACTCTAGGTAGTGGATATTGAGAATAAGAAGCCCCATGTGTTAGATTTTTACTTGTATTTATAAAGGCATCCAAATACATGCTTGATGTATGGTTGTCATAATTGTCCAAGTGTATAGTGAAAGTACCTTGGGTTTTCAACTATGTCGTGATTTTCTAATTCATTAATGGCTATAAATTTTTTAAGTTGACCATTCTAGATAGTGGAGATTGAGAATAAGAATATCTATGCATTAGATTTTTATGTTTCATTCAGAAAGGCATCCAAATGCTTTCTTAAAGTATGCTTGTTGCAGTTGTCCTTGGGAATAGTAGCAATACCATGCACTTTTCACTATGTGCATGATTTTTTTATTCTTTAAAGATTGTAAATGCTTAAAATTGATCAATCTAGATAGTGACATTGAGAATAAGAAGATCCATTTTTCAAGTATCATTCAAAAAGGCATCCAAAGACTTGGTTGAAGGATGCTTGTTGTAGCTATCAGCGTGAATAGTAATAGTATCGTGCATTTTTAACTATGTGCATGGTTTTCTAATTCCTTAATGGCTGTAAATGTTTGAAATAGATCATTCTAGATAGTGGATAGTGACAATACAAAGACCCATGTGTTAGATGTTTAACTTTTGATTTAAAAAGCATCCAAATACTTGTTTGATGTATGTTCGTGATAGTTGTCCATGTGAATAGTAATAGTACCATGCATTTTTAAGTATGTGCTTGATTTTCTAATTCGTTAATGCTTATTAATGTTTGAAATTGATCATTCTAGATAGTGGACATTGAGAAAAAGACTGATGTGTTAGATTTTTAAGTTTCAACACAAAAGGTGTCCAAATACTTGCTTGAATTATGCTTGTCGTAGCTATCTGCGTAAATAGTAACAATATCATGCATTTTTAATTGCGTACATCTGATTCGTTAATGGCTGTAAATTTTTGAAATTGATCAATATAGATAGTGGAAATTGAGAATAAGAAGATCTATATATTAGATTTTTAAGTTTCATTCAAAAGGCATCCAAATTCTTGCTTGAATTATGCTTGTTTTAGCTATACTCGTGCATAGTAAAAATACCATGCATTTTTAACTATATGGCTGATTTTCTAATTCACTAATGATTGAAAATGCTTAAAATTGATCATTCTACATGGTTGACATTGAGAATAAGAAGGCCATGTCTTATATTTTCAAGTTTCATTAAAAAAGGAATCCAAATACATGCTTGAAGTATGCTTGTTGTAGTTGTCTGCATGAATAATAAATATATCTTGTGTTTTTAAATATGTGCATGAATGTCTTACTCGTTAATGCTTGTGAATTTTTGAAATTTATCATTCTAGATGGTGTACATTAAGAATAAGAAGCCTATGTGTTAGATTTTCAAGTTCCATTAAAAAAGGCATCCAAATACTTGCTTGAAGTATTCTTATTGTAGTTGTGTGCATGAATAGTAACAATATCAAGAAATTTTAACTGTGTGTGAATTTTTTATTTAGTAATGGCTGAAAATGTTTGAAATTGATCATTCTAGATAGTGGACATTGAGAATAAGCTCATGTGTTAGATTTTCATGTTTCATTCAAAAAGGCATCTAAATACTTGCTTGAAGTATGGTTGTCGTAGTTATCCAAGTGAATAGTAACTATACCATGCATTCCTTACAATGTGTATGATTTTCTGATTCATAAATGATAGACAATGTTTAAAATTGATCAATTTGGATAGTAGACATTGAGAATAATAAGAATCATGTGTTAGATTTTCATGTTTCATCCAGAAAGACATCCAAATACTTGCTTGAATTATGGTTGTTGTAGCTAACTACTTAAATAGTAATAGTACCATGTTTTTGTAACTATTTGTCTAATTTTCTGATTCATAAATGATTGTAAATGCCTAAAATTAATTATTCTAGATAGGGGACACTGAGAATAAGAAGAGCCATATGTTTGATTTTCAATTTTCACTCTAAAAGGCATCAAAATACTTACTTGAATAGTAACATTACCATGCATTTTTAACTAAGTGATTGTTTGATTCTTTAATGGTTATAAATTTTTTTAATTGATTATTCTACATAGAGGGCATTAGTAATAAGAAGATCCATTTGTTATACTTTTTTGGTCTCCTTCAAAAAAGCATCCAAATACATGCTTGAAGTATGCTTGTTGCAACAGTCCACGTGAATAGTATTAGTACCTTATGTTTTTAACTATGTGCATGATTTTTTTATTAGATTGCGATTGTAAATGTTTAAAATTGATCATTCTAGATAGTGGAAATTGATGATAAAAAGTCCTATGTGTTAGATTTTCATGTTTCATTCCAAAAGGCATCTAAATACTTGCTTGAAGTATACTTGTTGTAGTTGTCTGCGTGAATAATAGTAGGACCACACATTTTAACTATGTCCATGATTTTCTGATTTGTTAATGATTGTAAATGCTTAAATTTTATCAATCTAGAAATGGATATTGAGAATAAGAAGACCCATATGTTAGATTTTCAAGTTTCATTCAAAAGAGCATCTAAATACTTGCTTGAAGTATGCTTGTTGTAGCTATCCACATGAATAGTAATTGTACCATGCGTCTTTAACTATGTCCGTGATTTTCTAATTCTTTAATGGCTATAAATTTTTGAAATTGATCATTCTTGACAGTGGACATTGAGAATAAGAAGGCCATGTGTTAGCTTTTCAAGTTTCATTCAAAAAAGCATCCAAATACTTCCTTCAAGCATGCATGTTGTAACTGTGCAAGTGAATAGTAACAAAATGATGCTTTTTTAACTATGTGTGTCATTTTATGATTTGTTAATTATTGAAAATTTTTTAAATTGATCATTCTAGATAGTGGACATTAAGAATAAGAATATCCATGTGTTAGATTTTAATGTTTCATTAAAAAATGCATCCAAATACTTGGTTGAAGTATACTTGTTGTGGCTGTCTGCATGAATAGTAACAATACTGTGCTTTTTTAACTGTGCTTGATTTTCTGATTTGAAAATCATTGTAAATGCTTAAAATTGATCATTCTGGATTGTGAGCATTGAGAATAAGACGATTCATGTGTTAGATTTATTTTTTTATTCAGAAAGGTATCCATATACTTTCTTGAAGAAAGCTTGTTGCAGCTGTCCATGTGAATAGTAACATTACAATGCATTTTTTACTGTGTGTGTGATCTTCTGATTCTGTAATGATTGTAAATATTTAAAATTGATCATTCTGGATAGTGGACATTGAGAATAAGGAACCCCATTTGTTAGATTTTCAAGTTTCATTCAAAAAGGCATCCAAATACTTGCTCAAAGTATGCTTGTTGTAATAGTACAATGCATTTTTAGCTATGAGCGTGATTTTTTGAATATTGAATGTTTGTAAATTTTTGAAATTAATCAGTTTAGATAGTGGAAATTAAGAATAAGAAGGCCCATGTGTTAGATTTTTTAAATTTCATTCAAAAAGGCATACAAATACTTGCTTGAAACATGCTTGTTGTAGTTGTCCTCATGAATAGTAACAAAACCATGCAGTTTTAACTATGTGTGTCATTTTTAGATTTCTTTAATAATTGTCAATTTTTGAAATTGGTCATTCTAGAGAGTGGACATTGAGAATAAGAAGGCCATGTGTTAGATTTTCAAGTTTTATTCAAAAAGGCACCCAAATACTTGCATGAAGTATGCTTGTCGTAGCTATCCACGTGAATACTATCAGTACCATACATTTTTAACTATGTGTGTGATTTTCTAATTCAATAATGATTGTAAATTTTTAAAATTGATCATTCTGGATAGTGGACATTGAGAAAAAGAAGACCCACATGTTAGATTTTCAAGTTTCATTAAAAAAAACATCAAAATACTTGCTTAAAGCATACTTGTTGAAGTTGTATGCGTGAATAGTAATAGTACCATGCACTTTTAACTATGTGCATCATTTTCTAATTTGTTAATGATTGTGAATTTTTAAAATTGATCATTCTATAGAGTGAACATTGAGAATAAGAAGTCCCATGTCTTAGATTTTCATGTTCCATTCAAAAAGGTTTGCAAATACTTGCTAGAAGTATGCTTGTTGAAGTTGTTTGCATAAATAGTATCATGTGTTTTTAAATATGTGCTTGATTTTCCTCTTCATTAACTATTGCAAATTCTTGAAATTGATCATTCGAATGGACATTAACAATAAGAAGGCCCATGTGTTAGATTTTTAAGTTTAATTCAAAAAGGCATCCAAATACTTGTTGTAGCTGTTTGCATGAATAGTAACAGTACCATGTTTTTTTTACTATGTGCATAGTTTTTTGGTACTTTAATGGTTGTAAATTTTTGAAATTGATCATTCTAAATAGTGGACATTGAGTATAAGAAGATCTGTGTTAGATTTTTAGGTTTCATTCAAAAAGGCATCAAAATACATGCTTGAAGAATCCTTGTTGTACCTCTCTGCATGAATAGTAACATTACCATATATTTTTAACAATGTGCCTAATTTTCTTATTCTTTAATGAGTGTAAAATTTTTAAATTGATTTTCTAGATATTGGACATTGAGAATAAGTAGACCATGTGTTAGATTTTAATTTCATTCACAAAGGCATCCAAATACTTACTAGAAGCATGCTTGTTGCAACTTTCCACCTGAGTAGTAATAATATCATGTGTTTTTAACTATGTGCGTGATTTGTTCATTTGTTAATGGTTGTAATTTTTTTAGAATTAATCATTCTATATAGTGGACATTGAGAATAAGAAGTCCTATGTGTTAGATTTTCAGGTTTCATTCAGAAAGGCATCCAAATACTTGCTTGAAGAATCCTTGTTGTAGTTGTCGGCATGAGTAGAATGGTGCCATGTGTTTCTAAATATGTGTGTGATTTTCTAGTTCGATAATCGTTGTAAAATTTTGAAATTGATCATCGTAGATAGTGGACATTGAAAATAAGAAGTCCCATGTGTTAGATTACATATTTTATTCAAAAAGGCATCCAAATACTTGCTTGAAGTATGCTTGTCATAGCTATCTGCATGAATAGTAACTATAACACCCCTAACTTTTGTAAGGAGATTGAATAAATAATGAAATGGAAAATTTCAAGAAAAATCAGTCCAGAATATTAGGGTTATTAAAAATGAACTTCTTATAGAAGTAGAATCAAGGTATAAGACATGTATAATTGAAAACATACTCGACAAACCGATCAAAATGACCGTAAATACGACAAATTTTGAGTCCGGATGAAAATCTTTATATGAATAAAAGGTAAAATAGTAATTTTACTCATAACAGAGACCTAAGATAACAATATTTAGAATGTACTTCGAAATACGATTCCAACACCACTAAGTAGGCTCAATTCTAAGTTCGGGAGAATAAAACTGATTTTTCTCCATAAAAAGGCAAAATTGTCCTTTCACACCATTGTGGGGCCTACAAATGGATCCAACAGCTAGAAAACATGTAACCATGAGTCAAACCACTACCACCTGCTACTGGAGAAGGAGGTGGTAGTGGGAATCCAATGACAATTTAATAATAAAATGAAATGAAACATAATTATGGCATATAATCATGGAAAATTCAAAAACCCCTATAAATAGCTCATAAAATTCCCAAAAATTTTCCTACTATTCCTCATGAGGTCTCCTACAATGCCCTGAAAATTCAGCTCCAAAATCCTCCCCCATTTCCTCCTTCTTTCCTTCTTTCTCTCTCTTTCCTTGAGAGAGTGTCTCCAAACGCACTTGACAGACAATTCATGTATGTTATTGGGGTGCATCGTCCCCGATGAACATGGTTTCTACACAAGAAACTCTAATTCAATTAGCCATCCTATTCTAGTCAACAGCTCTAGATCTCCACTGTTGGATCTGTTTGGTCTAAAGGGATCTACAAAAGCCCTTTAGTTTCATGTTGATCCAATGACTAGATCATCAGAAAATTCCAAATGAAAACAAGTAGGGTACTGGGTATTGTCTCCAGCAATAAATACTAGTTGTTTTGGTCAATTTGGCTATTAAAAGTTGATCCAAAACCATTTCATCTCTTCAATACATGGTGATCTGCAAAAGCCCCATATTTTCCAGTTATCTTTGGCAACTGTGACGGAGAAATCCTTGGCTGTATATATTTTCCAACTTTCTTCCTCTTCTTCGGTAAATCTCTCTCTCTCCAATGAAGATTTCTTCACTAGCTAGCACAGGTAAGTGGTGTCCCCTTCGTCTTAAGTACATTCCATCATTCTGCTATAGTTTTCTGGCCCACTTTGGATCTCCCCGACCGTTGATCTGTCGAAAATGATGGATCCAACATGAAGGGCTAAGATTCCATCCATTTATAGCTCAGATGTAACTTCTGAGCCATTGGATGGATTCCTGGCGCCCAAAAACCCCAGGAGATGAAATCCTAAGCATATATCTGCTAAGATGAGGGAGATCAGATGATGGGCGATCCAACGGTCTAGATTTGGACTATCTCACCTATCACCGGTCACCTCTCCTTGGTAATGAGTAATCCTAGGTGATGTGACATGGGCCGCCCTCCTGTTTTGCCATGTTCTATGGAGTTGATTTGAACTGTTGACTCTTGATTTGAAACCTTAATTCTTTAATTAAGATCTTAGTTTAGCTTTGATTTTAGATCTGAAAGCATTGATAAATTCCTTACATTACATAGAATCTTAAGGAAGCATTACAATTATATTTTTAATTATGTTTATGTAAATTATTTGATAAAATCTATAGTAACAACCTTGGATCATGATCAAGATGATCTCAAAATAGAGATCTGAATTGACAGATGGGTTCAAGAGGTCCTAAAACGTTTAAGATCATGATCAAAATAAAATTTTTAGATCTGTAGATCAAGTAATTTAATAAAAATAGTAAGATCAAATATCATCCCTTAAAATGGGCTGAAATCTTAAAATCCAAATTCTTACCTCAATTTAACTCTAAATTGAGATTGAAAAGTTGGGTTGGGTTCCTCTTGATGAGGAGAACTCACTGAACCAATAGAATCATAAATTCATTTCATGAGAATTTCTATTTTTAAGAAATAATGGTACAAACATCCATGATCAGTAAAATTTGAAATGATCAAACTCTATAATTTTGATCCACTAATGATCTTATTATTTTAAAACATGGAATTAATGGTTAGAAGTGATTGATCTATGTTTAATTAAGAGATCTAGCCATAAAAGTAGTAAAATACATAAAAATGAATGGTAATCTCCTTGATCAATTTGATCGAGGAGGATTGGACAGTACAGATATAAATGGATAATGATATAAAATAAATATCATATGGATTGATGGACTTGATGATGATAATTTAGTATAGATCAAGATCTATGCCCTTAAATTGGATAAAATGACATAAGATCTTCTTGATCGGTTGGATGAAGAAGGATTAGATCATTTGATGAGATGCATCAATGATTTAGTGGTAAAATTACATTATGGAAATGTATTAGATCTAAATAAAAATGAAAGATCAAGATCTAAACCCTAAAATGGATGAAAAATGAATAGAAATCAACTATGACCATTGGATAATGATGAACAATTATGGCATCTTAAATTTTCATTTGAATTATTGAATGTTATTATAATTGTCTTTTTATTGCTGAGTTGATTTAATTGTTAGATTTATTTATTTATTTACTCATGCTTTAATGCTTATGTTATGAAAATTAGAGTTGAAGGACATTTACATGGGATGAATGACATAGACTTAATGATAGTAAGGGCTATAGTTAGTAAGATAATATAAAGAATATCATTTTCTTGGCCCAAATTAGGAGAATAATGAAACTCCATGAATGACATTTTAAATATTCATGGATTTAATTAAAATCAATTAGAAAGAGTACTTAGGGTTAAAATGCTCATAAGAACCTTATGAAAGGTTGAGCTAAGGTCACTCTAGTGAATGCTGAACATGATGGTTAAGGGGGTTTTCTAATAGAGCCTCACTCTTCCCCTACCTTCTATTGACATTTGTCAGGTCTAAACACCTCCTTATATGAGGATTGAAGTAACCACTTTGTGTTCAACCATTCAGCTAGTAAGCCTTAGCCAATTGGACATAAGAGGAGCTATCTATAATTAGGATGGAATTGTGACAACCTGACTTTTTATAACACATTTTGTAATACATTTTCAAAGGTCGGGCCCTTAGTGGTAAAAAAAATTTTCAGAATAAAGCAGTGAAAATTCTTTTCTTTAGAACTTGTTTTAAAAAACCCAAGTCATCACTTCATACATAACATAAGTAGAATTTGTTAAAGATAAAAATCCATTGAAGGAATATATTTTTAGTACAGCCCAAATCCATTACGATATTTGTCTAAATTATATAATCCAAAAACTCAAAGCTCACCTACAATGAAACTCTCATTACAATACAATACTCTCAAACAAAGCAAAATACATGTCTTCAAGGGGTATACCCTGATGATTATTCTCTTCAAGTCTTCTACTGTCTTAAGCTCTTAACTCTCCTTCTCTGTATCTGAGATATTGCAAACATTAAAACATTTACAATATCTCAGCAAGCTATGTTTGGTAGGAGATTTAAGAAGTAAAATAATTGACATTATAATTCTAATACTTCATAATCCCGTTATTCATAAACATACTCATGGGTTTAACTCTTTACTTTGTAATATATGTACATCCTTATACATACATATTGTACATGAATAAATCTGTCAAATTTATGAAAGTAGTCAAATATCATTCCCAACTAAGCTGATAAATTCTTTCCACTATGAGAAATAAGTATTTCAGCTAATCCTATACTGGAAATTTCACTTCTTGGGAAATACTGGTAATATACAATTATCTAACATTTCTTCATGCCAAAACATAAGGCATTTTACTATGCCTATCTCATTTGCATTATAGTGTAAAATAATCAAAGGACTACCATGCTGCAGTCTGATCCATACTAGTGCACTCAGATAACTGCCCTATTCACCACTGATACCATAGTAGAAAATATTGTATCACTACCCATATGGGGAGACAGGACTTTCACAGTGGTGGCCTTCCCATAGTTGCCCCACCCTACTTTTAGCCTCTCATAGGGTAAGGTATCATCAAATCATCAAATTTTAGGAAGCGAGTTGTAATGCCCTAAGCAATTTACGCTATTGAATTGGATATTCTATAGGAAATGAACTGTGTTAAATGTTTTACTTTATTTAAAATAGTAAATGAAGGAATTTGTAAGAAAACTTAGTACCATTAGATTCTATTCAAAAAATGGAATCCAACACCTCAAAGAACGCCTAAAACGGAGTCCGTATGAAGAAGTTATGGCCGTTTAAAGATTAGGGGCATTTCTGTAATTTAAATTAAAAACGGAAAAGACAGAAAACGGAGGGGGCCATTTTGATAATGGCACCCCGTCTTCTTCTTCCTCTTCATTTCTCCAGAAACCCTAGTTTTTAGAGATTTCCCCCACCGCCAATGGCGGAACCACCATTGGCAGCACCACCATAGTAAGGCTATAAAAAGCCCCTATTGCCTCCTCTTCGAATCAAGATTTTCAGGCCATTTGAGGCTAGGGTTTCCGGCAAAAATTAGAAACTCGTCTCCAGCTTTCCCTACACATTCCGGCTGAGCCCAAGTCAGGCTGGCCATTCCTATCTCTCCACCTCCCCTCTTCTTCCTCTGGCCTCATCGGAGGTTGGGGTTTTCGCTCTTCATCTTTGGTTCCAGACAACAGGGGTTTCCGGCAGGCATAGAGGGAAACGCACCACCGGAAGAGGGAACCGTGTTGGGGCTGCGCAGGTAGGTTTTCTCCTCCTCTCTCTCTATTTTTTTCCTTCTTCTAGGCTACATCTAGCGTTTCCCGACTGGAAAACACGCCAGGGAAAGCCGGTTTTATCCAGCTTTGTGCGAACAAGGCATCCCAAGGACGCCATGCTTCATGTGTGCCTGGGACAGGGTCCCTGGGACGGGTTCCAAGCGTACGACAATGCGCACACGGTCCCTGGTGTGGCCTTCGGGTGCGCGCGCGACGTGGGGCATGGGTCCTAGCTCGACCGGGATGCATGGGGTGCCCTGGGAGCTAAGACTAGTCATGCTACGCCAAAGATGCGTCCATGCGATGCCATCCAAGATGGGCGTCATAGCGCATCGCTTGGGCATGCATGTGCGCGTGCGAACGCAATCCCTGGCACAGCCTTTGGGCACGCATGACGTGTAGGCATGGGTCCTGGTTCGACCAGGGCACACACACGTCTTGGAAATCATGATGTGCGGACCTAATGAGACAATAAAATTAGGATCATAAGACAATTTATCAAGTCTAACCATTGAATAGTAGATCCATATCATTGGATCTAACCTGACACTGAAATAGGCAAGGACCCATGAACCCTAAAAGGCAGACCCAGCGATCTAATTTCTAAATAGATCGAAATTGAGAAGGACTCCTTGTTATCTATTCATATCCAGGATTTTATAAATGAGACCAGGGTTGGGTTGAGTAATGAAGGACGCGACTCTAGGAAACTTCGATGTAGGTGCTCTATTGCTACTAGACTTTTAAAAAGAGCCCATGATTGTTTTGAGAATGCATGTTTTAAGTATAAGTTATATGACTTGTTTAGCATGACTTAATGAATTCAGCATGCATATGATAAATACATTGTTCATAGACATGTTTTGCAAACGATTGCATAAATTATATGATTTGTAGTATTGAGTTTTGAAAATTTGCATGTCCTTGAGGGTTACCAAAAGACGCTAGAGTGCCCAAAAGATGCTGAGTAGGCAGTTGTGAGGGACCCAAAGAGGACAGGTTTTGAAAAAGAGGTTTTTTGCTTGATTGATCGTATATGATTTGGGCTAGTAAGCTCATGGGCGCTATGCCGAGAGGTCTGGGGTGGTCTCCTAGGCTCTACCACTATTAGGTGGAAAGGGTACAACTCCAAAAAGGCATGTCCCTACTTCGACTGCATGTGGTACAGGGGGCTACCACTGGTGTCACGACAATGGGTCGAAGTGTTATATGCCCCGTGGAGGCTATGACCCTGTGTTCCCAGGTACCTGGGGACCACACAGCGAGGAGGTCGTGTGCATAATGGGCCCTATGTTTTGAGGATTTACTTGCATTGCATATGGCATGACATGAGGTTGGTCGACCATACCATATATCCATGAGTTGGATTCAGTTGAGCATCTTATGCATATCATTATGTTTATGATATATATGATACTTTTGACTTGGATTATATGATTTTTTGAGTCGTTAGTATTCCAATTCGACAATGGTTTTTAATATCAATATTGAACATGAGTGTTCAAACATGCACATGTTTTAAAGAGCATATGATTTTAAACATAGCACGCATTGTAAAACTAGTAGTGATGGACTCCTACTGAGTATAGCATATACTCACCCAATCCTTAACATTTTTAAGACACAAGTAAGCACTTAAGGACAGGATACGTGCGTGACAGAAGACACCCAAATATATCATTTTTCAGGACAACTCCACTCACGAGTAGAAGATGCCTCAGGAGCAAGTAAATAAAAAACAGACAATTATACATGTAAGTAAACACTCTACCCTTTGGACATGTATCTGTATTTATTTACAGTTGGGTTGTGAGCTGTGTCTGGATTGTCCTGGGAAGACATTTATGATTACAATATTTTTCAAAAAACTACTTTGATTATTGTGAAAGCAAATGACACTCAGGGTTTTCAAAATGAGTTTAAATGAAAAGATTTTCTGCTACATTGCATGGTTTTTATAAAATGGTTTTCAAATAGGGATGCATCCTGCCTTAGGAATTAGATCTTGCATTTAAAAATGCATGGGAAAACCTGGGTCGTCACACGGGTGGCCAGATCCTCATAACTCCCCTAGCATAGCATCCCCAAGCTTATGCATGTTTAAAACAAAACCACAAGCCTCTGTGCTTATATGTAAAATAGGTTTCATATGTATCAGACAATCTATCTATTTACTTAGGGCTGGAATATCTTGTAGTTGCATATTCACTTAGAGTCTAGTCCTCAATTCTAACTTAACCATTTCATATGTGTTTGGTTGGATCATAAGGGTTTCATGGGATTTAATTACACTTGGCTACATAAGGTCATGTGTTCAACATGTAAATCCCATGTAGATGCATTCACAAATCCTCCTACCTTCAAGTAGTGATCCATCTCTTTAGATCCTCCATGATCCTAACCGGTGTATGAAATATGTAAATCTATACATACTTGATCTTTCATAGATCCTTTGATCAACAATTTATATTTGTTGATAAAGATCAAGAACTTAGATCTGCTATCATCTAATTCTCCTTTGATCTAAGTTTAGTTGTTTGATCATCCCTAAGGAGAATGATCTTAGTTCTCTTCTTTGAATCATATTTGATCAAGGGTTTAGATATTCTATTTTATCTAAGATCTTCTGTTTGTTCTAAGATCTTCTATTCTATTTGATCTAAGTTGCAAGCAATATATATCATCATCAAGAAGTATTTATTTATGTTTATTATTTTTGATCATCCAAGATCTAATGGATCTTGTTTGATCATCCTTATCTTACTTACAATTTTTATTAGGGTTAGATAATTTACTAACCTTTTATGCTCTTATTATTATTATTATTCAACTAGTTAATGTTTTAGTGGTTGAAGATAACTTATTTCAGCCTAAGTCTAGACTGCTCCTCTTATTTCCAATTGGCTAAGGCTTACTAGCTGAATGGGTGAACACAAAGTGGTTACATCAATCCTCATGTAAGGAGGCGTTTAGACCTCACAAACATCAACGGAAGGTAGGCGAAGAGCAAGGCTCTATTAGAAAACTCTCTTAACCACCATGTTCAACATTCACCAAAGTGACCTTAGCTCAACCTTTCATAAGGTTCTTACGAGCATGTTAATCCTAAGTACTCTTTCTAATTGATTTTAATTAAGTCCATGAACATTTAAAATGTTATTCATGGGGTTTGTTATTCTCCTAGTTTGGGCCAAGGATTTGATATTCCTTATATTGTCCTACTAGCTATAGCCCTTACTAATTAAGTCCAAGTCAAATAATTCACTCTTATTTGTGTCATAAAACTCTACTTTCTCAATAGATTCCATTTTTAGTGTTTAATGCTCTTTATCTCATAACTAGTTTAACAATTAAATCTACTAATAAAATTTAACCATAAATGAATTATAACTTTAAAGCATAAAACTACATAATTGAACAACCTAATGATAATGGTACAAGGTACTTAAGATTACACTAGCATGATTTCTAACTAATGTACTTTATCTAATAAACTCAAATTAAACTACCATGGACCTAAGGTACCATCTCATACCATAATCTAATCTAACATGAAATATTAGCATGGTCCTAAGTTACAATTGCATGAAATCATACCAACATGGTCCTAAGTTACAATTCTTCATTCATGAATAATTTTATGGACATTTGAAATGAAGTTATACTAAAATAATCTATCGTGGATCCTATATTCATAAAATAAATCAAATGAAATCAATGCATAACTCAAGCTAACCCATTTCTAATTATTAAAGCTTTTACTGATGATCCAACCATTAGATCTTTGGGTCTTTTCCTTTTAAATCAAGGGTTTTAATTAATTTTAGGGCTTTTACTCCATTAAGGTCCAACATCATATCCCTTTGTTTTTTTCCATATTCAATCCATGATCTCAATGGATTCCATTATAATATCATTCATTCAATCCATCCCAAGGCTCTGATCATACTTGATCTTATTGATCAAGTGAGTCCCTTTGTATTTTTAGGGTTTTTCTACCATAAAGGGTAAATCCCTCAGTTTATCTTAGATCAGTCCAAATAAGTCATGGATATCACTTTATTTCAACATTATATCATTAGTAAGTCAGATCCCTAAGATTTGATCTTCTCAGATTTTGAAGATCATGAAAATTAGAAGCTTAATTCTTAAATATAGAAAGTTTATGAAGAATTTTCTATATATTATGATTTCAAAAGAAAATAGAAGTTATAAGCTTTCCATAGCTTCTTTCTTATATCAATTTGGAGCTCAAATGACTCCATAATTGAACTGTGAAGTTCACAGTCGTTCGTAGGGTCCAAATTTGATCTAGGCCCAACGAAATGGACGACCAAGATTGATCGAGCAGAGAGGGCCGGGTGGAGCAATCGCCGCACACCCGTCATCGGGATGCACGTGTAATGCACTCCCCCCATGATCTGTGTTGTCACGTGGTCATCTCTGTACTATGTTTCGCAACGCGTCCTGCAAATCCCAGTTTGATTTGGAGATCAGACAGTCTGTTTTGGATTGTCCAATCAATCCTCTTCAATCAAAGGCTTAAAACTTAATAAAAATTCTTTAAATTTCTACCCTAGGGCTTTTTGACCCTTCTGGATTGATTGGATGCTCAGATTTTTCATTTGAACCCTCCATCATTTAGAATTGAAGTGTTCTAGTCTTTACTTTATTTTTATAAATTTTAACCTAAAACTAATTATAGAAAAATAAAAATTACATAAAAAAATATGAAATAAGTATAAGAAGTTGTTCCACCTACCTGATTGGAGAAACAACATAGTTTTGAAGCCCAATTTGAAATAAATACCCTTTGATGATAAGATAGCCCGATAGTCCCTTTTTTTGTGATTTTCCATTGATTGCATTGTTGGATCTTGAAATTGATTGGGGGTTTTATAGATAAGATAGTCTAGGATTGTATGGATGGTTGGATTGGAGAGATTCAACTTGGAGTAGAGTGCCTAATTGAATTTAGGTCTCTTGTTCCAATTAGAGAGAGGAGAGAGAAAGTGCAAGAAGGAAGATTTTTGGGAGTTTGGGAATTTTGAGAAGGAATCTAGATCTGGTTTTTTAGAATAAGCAAGAAGATTTCATGGGAATTTTAATGAATTTTTGGAGGTGTATTTATAGGCGTTTTGCATTTTTTATAATTGCATGTAATAATTGTGTTTTCATTCTTTTAAATATTAATTTAACATTGGATCCTCCACTACCACCTCCTTCTCCACTAACAGCTGGTAGTGGTTTGACCACTCATTACATATTTTCTAATAGTTGGATTCTTTTGTCGGTCCCTTGTGGGCCCCACGAGGTGTGAGAGGACCATTTTGCCCTTTTATGGAGAAAAATTCATTTTATTCTTCTGAACTCAAAATTGAGTGTACTTAGTGGCGTTGGGATCATATTTATAAGTACATTCTAAATATTGAGGTCTTAGTTCTTTGCTATGGGTAAAATTATCATTTTACCCTTTTATTCATAAAATGGAGAAAATTAGGGATTTTTCATTTTAACTCAGAATTGAACATACTTAGTGTCATTCCTATTGGTTTTTGAGTAAATTCATAATTTACAAGTTTTAAATCATGTTTTAATCTCTACAAAAGAGAATTTTCAATAACCTAATATTCTAGCTCAGAATTTCTAAAAACTTAAACTTTATTGATTTTCTCAATCAATTTAGAAAAATTGGGGTTATTATAGGAATAAGCTATCTTCAACTAGTAAAACATTAACTAATTGAATAATAATAATAATAGGAGCATAAAAGGTTAGTAAATTATCTAATTCTAATTAAAATTGTAAGTAAGATAAGGATGATCAAACAAGATACATAGGATCTAGAGTGATCAAGAATAATAAGAATCCTCTTGTCATATTTTATTATGTATCTATATATTTATGTTGTAGAAAAATCTAGATAGAGAATCCAAACCCTTGATCAAACATGATTCTAGGAAAATTTGGGCATCCCTTATAGGAATACATGAAGAAAGAATACTTGTATAAAGGAATAACTCTATACGTATGGTATGATAGATATATGAATCAAGACCATGATGCACAATATGGAGTGAATACCACTTGAGATGTATGAATCGAGACCATGATAGCACTTTAAGGTAGGTGGATGTATAAGAATGTATTAAGGATTCATGTGTATACATACATGATCTTCTGCCTAGAATTATAGACCTTTATGATATAAGTATACTTGGTACCTTAGAATAATAATGATCTAATCAAATGATCCAACCAAGTGATCTAACCCCATGATCCAATTCAACTAATCCAATCTAATGATCTAATCAAATGATGAGAAATTAATGAGATGTGTAGACAAAGGAAACCCTAAGAATAAGGCATAGAAAATATTCTAGCTTTAGTTAAACAGACACATCATTTGTTATGTACAATGTATTTTATATACAAGCTTGGTGGCTTGTGATTTTGTTTTACACAACCATAGGACTGGGGATGCTATGCTAGGGAAGTTATGAGGGTTTGGCCATCCGCTTCTTGAAATTTGTATGATGGATACCATCCCTAAAGAGAGGCTAAACGTCGGGTGGGAAATCATGGGAAGGCCACCACTGTGACAGCCATGATCTTGCCCATGCGGACATGGATTTTGTTATTTTCACAGTTGGTATTAGTGAATTATTATGCAGTTATCCAGGCACGTTGTACGGATTTAGACTGCGGCATAGTGGTCCTTGAGTATTTTGCATTATAATGCACAAATGATAGGCATAGTGTAATGCCATGGCATGATGAGATGCCACTACATGAGTTCCTAGAAAGAAAATCCTCATATGAGAATTGGCTGAATATTGATCTCCTAAGTGGGAGTATAGCTAGGGGAAGGAACAAATTTTGAGTATTTTCACTATTTTAATGGATTTATCCTATCCTATATAAATAATGTATATACTCTATGTTGAGATAATCCATGAGTAGATAACCATGATAGAATAATGACTGGGTATTTATTCTTATATTAGTGAAGTAGTATATTTTTGTATCCCCTACCAAACATAGCTTGCTGAGATATTGTAAATGTTTAAATGTTTACGATATCTCCAATACAAGGAAGGAGACTTACAAGTAAAGCTTGAAGACTTAGAAGCTGCCAGACTGCTTAGGGTATTTCCCTTGAAGATTGTGTAATCTGGTTATGTACTTTGTAATTTGGATTGTATTTGGACAATGGATTGTAATTGTAATATAGGAGCTATGTAAAAGTGAATTACTGAATGATTCTTGGTGTTCAATAAAATTTTATTTTATACAAAATTCCTATGTGCATTATGTACTTTGAGGTAAGACTTGGGTTTTGTTACAAATGAATTTAAAAGAAAAGAATTTTTACTACATTGTTTGCGAATTTTTTTTACCACTAAGGGCCCTACCTTTGAAAAATGTATTACAAAATGTGTTACAAAAACCTGGGTCATCACAGTTACAATACCATGCATTTTAAAATATGTGTGTCAATTTTTGATTTGTTAATGATTGTGACTTTAAAATTGATCATTCTAGAGAGTGGACATTAAGAATAAGAAGGCTCATGTGTTAGATTTTTACATTTCATTTCAAAATGCATCCAAACACTTGCTTGAAGTATGCTTGTTGTAGCTATCCAGGTGAATAGAAATAGTACCATGCATTTTTAACAATGTGCGTGATTTTTTAATTCATTAATGGCTGTAAATGTTTGAAATTGATCATTCTAAATAGTGAACATTGAGACTAAGAAGGCTTATGTGTTCGATTTTTAACGTTCATTTAAAAAGGCATCTAAATACATGCTTGATGTATGTTTGTCATAATTGTCCTCGTGAAAGTGATAGTACCATGCATTTTAAACAATGTGCATGATTTTTTGATTCATTAATGGTTGTAAATTTTTGAAGTTGACCAGTCCAGATAGTGGACATTAAGAATAAGAATATCTATGAGTTAGATTTTTATGTTTAATTTAAAATACTTGCTTGAAGTATGCTTGTTGTAGCTGTTTTCGTGAATAGTAGCAATGCCATGCATTTTTAACTGAGTGCATGATTTTTTGAATCATTAATGATTGTAAATACCTAAAATTGATTATTTTAGATAGTGAAATTGAGAATAAGAAGACCCATCTAACAGATTTTCAAGTATCATTAAAAAAGGCATCCAAATAATTGCTTGAAGAATGCTTGTTGCAATTGTCCACACGAATAGTAATAGTACCATGCATTTTTCACTATATGCACGATTTTCTGATTTGTTAATGGTTGTAAATGTCTGAAATTATTCATTCTACATGGTGGACATTGACAATGAGTGTAATGACCCAAATTTTGGAGACATTTTGGATAAAGAACAATCATGATGTTGCTATTTGCCAATGATATTGTAACTTGTCTATTTTGGGAATGAATATATGTTTATTATATGTTTAATGATCTTAATAGGTGGTTGGATGTTTTATCTTAATTAACATAGGAAACGTAGGAATTTGTGAAGAAAATCAGTGCCACTAGATTCTACACTCAAAATGGAATCCAACACCTCAAAGAATGCCAAAACCAGAGCTCGTATGAAGAAGTTATAGGCATTTGAAGATTGCGGGCATTTTTGTAAATTGCACCTAAAAACGTAAGACGAAAAATGCAAGGGGCCATTTTGATAACGGCACCCCTGTTTTCTTCCTCCTATAGCCACCGACATTCCCGATCCTTCCAGAACCACCTCTGTAAGGCGGTGCTAGGAAGAATGGCGGCCCTGCCTTCCCTCTCCTATAAATTTCCCCCACTCCCCCTTCTCCACTATGGTATTTCTTGGTTCAAATCCGATTCATTACCGTCTCTGGCAAAGAGGGTTTGGAGCAAACGTTCCAGGTGTACGACGGCTCCACAGTGGATTTCCAGGTACATCCTCCTCCCCATCCTATTCCTCCCTTCTTTCCCTTTTGTTTTCCCCCAGAGTCCGACCAGATCTAATGTTTCCCGGCCGGAGAATACCTTAGGAAGAAGGGTTCATTCCGGAACCCTCACCCCGATGACCAAGGTTCGACAGGAGCTGAAACCACTAACAAGGGCACCATTTCAAACTGCCCAAGTTGGTCCTCATTACCCTCTCCTTCCTAGCCCAGATCCACGTTGGATGCGGGTGCTTTACGGCCAAAAATCATCAACTTTCTGTAAAAGAGACCAGACGGGTGGAAACCCGTCGGAGGCTATGCCTCCTAGGGGTGTACGAGCGGTCCAGGGGCGAATGGGCGTGACATACGCCCATGCCGAGCTCCCTAGGGTGACAGTCACGCTCATGTCGCATGTGAACAGATGCCCAACTCGACCAAGACACTCGAGCATCTCAGGAGCAAGGACGTGCATGCAACTAACGCATAAGATGCGTCCGCGCGACGCTGTCCGGAACGCCCACCCTAGCGCACCATTTCAGACATTCGAACGCACACCATTTGAACGTACACATGTGGGCCAACATGGCTGCGGTACGAATAGGGCGCACACGCATGGGTCGTCCATTAAGGGGTGACACAAAAAACCAAATTCGAAAGCTGTATAATTCCGATAAATGATCCGAAAGAACCAATTGCGTTTGTAATTTCGACACGGACCCAATTGTAATATTTAGGACATCTTTGAGATAAAGGTCAACCTAAGAATGTCATAGAGTGATCCCTAGAAACCAACCAATCATATAGATCTAATCTTTGCCCGGTGAACCTACAAATAAAGTCTGGATCTTATGTTTGAACATCATTCAGGACTGTACTAAGGTATTGACTAGAATTAAAGAGAGGCACGAGCTCAGAAACAATGCTCGAGGTAGGTAGTCTGATACTACTCTATTTTCAAAATGCATCCCAAACCCTATTTAAGTTACCTGTTTTTATTTCTGTATCTAGTATGTGTTTTTATACAAGTGCGCGAGACCTGCTTTCATGATTTATGTATTTGACAAATCTTGCATTGAATTAAGAATGTTGTTGGGAAATAATGTTCTTATATGAGGTTACAGATTTATAACATTAAGTACAGTACTAGCATGAGTAGCGTTTATGCCGTGCTCGCATACTTTGAAAACAAATGCATAAATTGCATGATTTATGTTGATTTGGGATTTAAACTATGTATGTTTTGGGCTATTGAGCCTAGTGGGCACTATGATGAGGGGTACGAGTTTGGCCTCTCGGCCTCCACCAACAAAAAGGTGGATCGTATCGCTGCCAGAAATGGCATTGTCCCTTCCCTAACTACTGTGGTAAACAAGGACAACCACTGGAGGTGTTCACGGCACCCTTTCGGGTACATATCCATAGTTACCATGGAGGCTATGGTGGACTAGTCTCTAGATACCAGAGACACGTGATCCAGAGGGATTCTGGTCGTGAGCATAGTGACCCTATGATTTTGGTGTGATTGATATGCATATAGCATTGAAATGGTCATAAACAAGTACTCCTGACCAGTTCACTTCAGACCCTGTGCATGATGCTATTGTTTGACTCATATGAAGACTATTTTAAGTATTTACTGATCATTATTTACAACTCATTGATTTGACGTATTGTAGATCTCATGACATAGATATATTGATTTCTATTGATTTCGGCTTTCTGAAATTAGGCATACTGCTAGTATTGCATACTGAGGTTTAATAAAGAATTTTAATAGATGGCATTGCTTACATTTTTTTTGTCATACAAATGTGCACTTATTTCAAATTAAGCATCCCGATGTTGTACATGCAAACCCTTTGAACTTTGTATGATGCATTGCTGTGTTTTCAAAAAGGGTAGTGTCAGGTTACCTACTGAGTATGATAAATACTCAACCCAATCCATCATTTTTCAGATCAAACAACGTACAAATAGAAGGAGTACCAGGAGGCGTTAGACCCACAGTCGAGTAGGGAAAGGTAAGACTTAATTAGTGATTCTTTTGGTACTTGTTGTAATCTTGGTTGTAAGTATTTGTTTATAGCTATGGCTGTGACTAACAATCCTTGGAGTAATACTTATTTTCATTTGATCTATAAATTTCCATGGCACTATGCATTGAGAGTTCATTATAACACTCGGGCTCTTTGTACAATGATTTTTCAAAAAGAAAAAAAAAATTCCTGCATTCTTTTGCATAAATTGTTTTAAAAATAGAGATCGATCTCGCTATGTTTTTATAAAATTGCATTATAAAACCTGGGTCATCACAATAAGAAATCCCATGTGTTACATTTTTAAGTTTCATTCAAAAAGGCATCAAAATACTTGCTTGAAGTATGCTTGTTGTAGCTGTCAGTGTGAATAGTAAATATATCATGCGTTTCTAAATATGTGCATCATTTTTGAAATTGATGATTCTAAGTAGTAGACATTGAGAATAAGAAGATACATGTGTTATATTTCCAAGTTTCATTCTAAAAGGCATCCAAATTCTTGCTTGAAGTATGCTCGTTGTGGTACATTCGTGTGAATAGTAACAATACCAAGCGTTTTTAACTATGCGTGTGATTTTCTGACTTGGCAATGGCTGAAAATGTTTGAAATTGACCATTCTATTTAAGATACATTGATAATAAGATGGCTCATGTGTTAGATTTTCAAATTTCATTCAAAAGGCATCCAAATATTTTCTTGAAGTATGGTTGTCATAGCTATCCAAGTGAATTGTAATAGTATCATGTGTTCCTAAAAATGTGCGTGACTTTTTTATTCATCAATAGTAGTCAGTGTTTGAAATTGATCATTCTAAATAGTGAACATTGAGAATAATAAGAATCATGTGTTAGATTTTTGTGTTTCTTCCAAAAAGGCATCCAAATACTTGCTTGGATTATGCTTGTTGTTGCTAACCACATGAATAGCAATAGTACCATGTGTTTCTATCTATGTGTCTGAATTTTTAATTTGTTAATGCTAGTAAATTCACAAGATTGATCATTCTAGATAGTGGACATTGAGATTAAAAAGACCCATGTGTTAGATTTTCAAGTTTCATTCGAAAGGCATCTAAATACTTGCTTGCAATATACTTGTTGTAGCTATCTTTGTCAATAGATATATTACCATGCATTTTTAACTATGTGAGTGATTTTCTAATTATTTAATAGTTGTAAATTTTTGAAATTGATTATTATAGATAATGAGCGCTGGGAATTACAAGATCCATGTGTTAGATTTTTTCATCTCATTCAGAAAGGCATCCAAATACTTGCTTGAAGTATGCTTGTTGTAGTTGTCCATGTGACTACTATCAGTACCATGCATTTTTAACTATGTGTGTGATTTTTTAATTCAATAATGATTGTAAATGTTTAACATTGATCATTCTACATAGTGGACATTGAGAATAAAGAGACCCATTTGTTAGATTTTCAATTTTCATTCAAAAAGGCATCCAAATACTTGCTTGACCTATGCATGTTGTAGTTGTCCTCATGAATAGTAACAATGCCATGCATTTTTAAGTATGTGCATGATTTTTTTATTCTTTAATGGTGGTAAATTTTTAAAAATGATCATTCTAGATAGTGGACATTGAGAATGAGAAGGTCATGTGTTAGATTTTCAAGTTTCATTCAAAAAGGCATCAAAATACTTGCTTAAAGCATGCTTGTTGTAGTTGTGTGCATGAATAGTAACAATACCATGTGTTTTTAACTATGTGTGTGATTTTCTGATTCATTAATGATAGTAAATTTTTAAATTTGATTGTTCTAGATAGTGGATAGTGAGAATAAGATGACCCATGTTTTAAATTTTCAAGTTTCATTCCGAAAGGCACCCAAATACTTTCTTGAAAAATTCATGGGTGAATAGTAATGGTACCATTCGTTTTTAACTATGTGCGTGATTTTCTAATTCGTTAATTGTTGTAAATGTTAGAAATTGATCTTTATAGATAGTTTACATTGAGAATAAGAAGATCCATGTGTTAGATTTTCAATTTTCATTCAAAAATGTATCCAAATACTTGCTTAAAGCATGCTTGTAGATGTTCATGTGAATAGTAACAATACCATGCATTTTTATCTATGTGTGTGATTTTTTTATTTGTTAATGATTGTAAATTTTTAAAATTGACCATTCAAGATAGTGGACATTGGGAATAAAAAGGCCCTTGTGTTATATTTTCAAGTTTCATTCAAAAAGGCATCTAAATACTTGCTTGAAGCATACTTGTTGTAGTTTGTCCACATGAAAAGTAACAATACCATGCATTTTTAACTATATGTATGATTTTCTAATTTGGTAATGACTATAAATTTTTAAAATTGATCTTTCGAGATAGTGGACATCAAAAACAAGAAGATCCATGTGTTAGATTTTCAAGTTTCATTCAAAAAGCACCCACGTACTTGATTGAAAAATGCTTGTTGTAGCTGTTTGCCAGAATAGCAATAGAACAAAGTGTTTTTAAGTATGTGCATGCTTTTTTGATTAGTTAATGGTTGTAAATGTTTGAAATTGATCATTCTATATAGTGGACATTGAGAATAAGAGGGCCCCATGTGTTAGATTTTCAAGTTTCATTAGAAAAGGCATCCTAATACTTGCTTGAAGTATGGTTGTCATAGCTATCCAAGTGAATAGCAACAATACCTTGCGTTTCTTGCTATGTGCATGATTTTTTAATTCATTAATGGTAGTCAATGTTTGAAATTGATCATTCTTGATAGTGGGCATTGAGAATAAGATGACTTGTATGTTAGATTTTCATGTTTTATCCAAGCAGGCATCCAAATACTTCCCTAAATTATGCATGTTGTAGCTATCCGCATGAATAGTAACAGTACCATGCATTTCTAACTATGTGCCTGATTTTCTAATTAGTTAATGATTGTAAATGTTTAATATTGATCATTCTAGATATTGGATAGTGAGAATAAGAAGACCCATGTATTAGATTTTCAGGTTTCATTCAAAAAGGCATCTAAATACATGCTTGTTGTAGTAGCTGTCGACATGAATAGTAAAAGTATCATATGTTTTTAACTATGTGAGTGATTTTTTGATTTGGTAATCTTTATAAATGTTTAAAATTGATCATTTTTGGATCATGAGGAATGAGAATAAGAAGATCCATGTTCTAGATTTTTTTTTGTTTCTTTCAAAAATAATTCCAAATATTTGCTTGAAGAAAGCTTTTTGTAGTTGTCCACGTGAATAGTAACAATACCACACGTTTTTAACTATGTGTGTGATTTTCTAATTCGTTGACGATTGTAAATGTTTGAAATTGATCATTCTAGATAGTGGACATTGAGAATGAGAAGTCCCATGTGTTAGATTTTCAAGTTTCATTCAAATAAGCCTCCAAATGCTTGCGTGCAATATGCTTATTGTTCTTTGTATATATGAATAGTAACAATACCATGCATTTTTTACTATGTGCATGATTCTTTGATTTTTAATGATTGTAAATTTTTAAAATTACTCATTCTAGATAGTGGACATTGGGTATAAGAAGACCATGTGTTTGAATTTCAAGTTTCATTCAAAAAGGCATCCAAATACATGCTTAAAGTATGCTTGTTGTAGTTGTCCACATGAATAGTAACAATGCCATGCATTTTTAACTATGTGTGTGATTTTCTGATTCGGTAATGATTGTAAATATTTAAAATCGATAATTTCAGATAGTACACATTGAGAATAAGAAGTCTCATACATTAGTTTTTCAAGTTTGATTCAAAAAGGCATCTAAGTACTTGCTTGAAGTATACTTGTTGTAGTTGTGTGCTTGTATAGTAGCGATTATCATGTGTATTTAAATATGTGTGTAATTTATTTATTCATTAATTATTGTAAAATTTTAAAATTGATCATTCTAGATAGTGGACATTAAGAATAAAAAGGCTCATGTGTCAGATTTTTAACATTCTTTTAAAAAGGCCTCCAAATTCTTGCTTAAAGTATGATTGTCATAACTATCCATGTGAATAGCAAAAGTACAATTCAATTTTAACTATGTGCGTGATTTTCTTATTTGTTAATGGTTGCCAATGTTTGAAATTGATTGTTCTAGGTAGTGGACATTGAGAATAAGAAGACTCGTGAGTTAAATTTTAAAGTTTCATCCAAAAAGGCATCAAGATACTTGCTTGAATTATGCTTGTTGTAGCTGTCTGAGTGAATAGTAATAGTTCAATGCATTTTCAACTATGTGCATAATTTTTTTATTCTCTAATGGTTGTAAATTTTTTAAATTGATCATTCTAGATAGTGGACATTGAGAATAAGAAGACCCATGTGTTAAATTTTCAAGTTTCTATCAAAATGGCATCCAAATACTAGCTTGAAGAATCCTTCTTCTTGTTGTCCTCGTGCATAGTGACAGTACTATGCATTTTTAACTATGAGTGTGATTTTCTAATTCGTTAATAGGTGTAAATGTTTAAAATTGATCATTCTAGATAGTGGACATTGAGAATAAGAAGATCCATATGTAAGATTTTCCAATTCCACTCAAAAAGGCATCCAAATACTTGGTTGAAGTACGCTTGTTGTATCTGTCCGCTTGAATAGTAACAATACCATGTGTTTTTAACTATATGCATGATTGTCTAATTTGGTAATGATTGCTAATGTTTCAAATTGATCATTCTAAATAGTGGACATTGAGAATAAGCAGACACATGTTGGATTTTAATGTTTCACTCAGAAAGGCATCCAAATTCTTGCTTGAAGAATGCTTGTTGTAGGTGTCTATGTGAATAGTAATAGTACCATCCATTTTTAACAATGTGCTTGATTTTTTGATTCGTTAGTGGTTGTAACTATTTGGAATTGATCATTCTAGATAGTGGACATTGAGAATATGAAGGCCCACTGGTTAAATTTTTAACTTTCATTTAAGAAGGCATCCAAATATTTCTTTGAAGCATGGTTGTCATAACTTGTCCACTTAAATAATAAGAGTACCACTGTGTTTTTAAATATGTGCATGATTTTTTGATTTGTTAATAGTTGTTAATGTTTGGAATTGATCATTCTAGATAGTGGATAATGGAATAAGAAGACATGTATTAGATTTACAATGTGCGTGATTTTCTAACTCATTAATGGTTGTAATATTTTGAAATTGATTATTCTAGATGGTGGACATTGAGTCTAAGAGGACCCATTTATTTTATTTTCAAGTTTCAATAAAAAAGGCATCCATGTACCAACTTGACGAATCCTTGTTGTAGTTGTCCAAATGAATAGTAATAGTACCATGTAGTTTTTACTATGTGCATGATCTTTTATTTCATTAATGGTTGTAAATGTTTAAAATTGATCATTCATGATAGTGGACATTGAGAATAAGAAAATCCATGTGTTAGATTTTCAAGTTTCATTCGAGAAAGGCATCCAAATGCTTGCTTGAAGTATACTTGTCATAACTATCCTCATGAATAGTAATAATACCACGTACTTTTAACTATGTGTTATTTTTTATTCTTTAATGGTTGTACACTTTTGAAATTGATCATTCTATATAGTGGACATTGAGAATAAGAAGACCCAGGTATTAGATTTTCAAGTTTCATTCAAAAAGGCATCCAAATACTTGGTTGTAGTATACTTGTAGCTGTACACATGAATAGAACAATGCCATGCATTTCTAACTATGTACTTGATTTTTTAATTCGTTAATGATTGAAAATTTTTTAAATTGATCATTCAAGATAGTGAACATTGAGAATAAGAAGACCCATGTGTTAGATTTTCAAGTTTCATTCAAAATGGCATCCAAATACTTGCTTGAAGTATGCTTGTTGAAGCTATACGTGTGAATAGTAAAAATTTCATGCTTTTCTTTACCATGTACCTGATTTTTTGATTCGTTAATGATTGAAAATTTTCAAAATTGATCATTCTAGATAGTGAACATTGAGAAGAAGACCCATGTGTTTTTAACTGTGTTAATGATTTTTTGATTCGTTAATGGTTGTCAATGTTTGAAATTGATAATTCTAGATAGTGGACATTGAGAATAAGAATACTCATCTATTATATTTTGATGTTTCTTCCAAAAAGACATCCAAATACTTGCTTGAACTATGCTTATTACAGCTGTTCGCATGAATACTAATAGCACCACCTGTTTCTAACTATGTGCATGATTTTTTGATTCGTTAATGGCTATAAATTTTTGAAATTGATCATTCTAGATAGTTGATATTGAGAATAATAAGACTCATGCATTAGATTTTCAAGTTTCGTTAAAAACAACAAGTAAATACTTACATGAAATATGTTTGTTGTAGTTGTACACATGAATAGCAACAATACCATGCATTTTAAACTATGTGCGTGACTTTTTGATTCATTAATGATTGAAAATTTTTAAAATTGATCATTCTAGATAGCGTATATTTAGAATAAGAAGGCCTATGTCTTAGATTTTCATGTTCCAATTGGAAAGGTATCCAAATACTTGCTTAAAGTAAGCTTGTTGTAGCTGTCTGCATTAATAGTAACAATAGCATGCATTTTTAAATATGTTTGTGATTTTTTGATTCATTAATGGTTGTAAATTTTTTAAATTGATCATTCTAGATAGTAGACATTGAGAATAAGAAGCCCATATGTTAGATTTTCAAGTTTCATTCAAAAAAGCATCCAAATACATGCTTAAAATATGCTTGTAGCTATCCACATGAATAGTGACAATATCATGTGTTTTTAACTATGTGCTTGATTTTCTGATTCGGTAATGGTTGTAAATGTTTAAAATTGATCATTCTAGATGGTGGACATTGAGAACAAGAAGAACCATTTGTTAGATTTCAAATTTTCATTTAAAAAGGGATCCAAATACTTGCTTGAAGTATACTTGTTGTAGTTATTTGCGTGAATAGTGTCAGTACCATGTGTTTTTAACTATGTGCTTGATATTTTTATCTTTAATGGTTGTAAATATTTGAAAATGATTTTTCTAGATAGTGGACGTTGAGAATAAGAAGATCCATGTGTTAAATTTTTAGTTTTCATTCAAAAATGCATCCAAATACTTGCTTGAAGCATGCATGTTGTAGCTATCAGCGTAAATAGTAACAATACCATGTGTTTTTAACTATGTGCATGATTTTTTTATTCGTTAAAGTTTGTAAAGTTTTAAAACTCAACATTATATATAGTGGACATTGAGAATAAGAATACCCATTAGTTGGATTTTTAAGTTTCATTCAAAGAGGCATGCAAATACTTGCTTGAAGCATGCTTGCTATTGCTGTACACGTCAAACAATACCATGCATTTTTTACTATATGCATGGTTTTCTGATTTGTTAATGATTGTAAATTTTTAAAATTGATCATTCTATATTGTGGACATTGAGAATAAGAAGGCCCATGTCTTACATTTTCATGTTCCATTCAAAATGGTGTCAAGATGCTTGCTTGAAGTATGCATGTTGTAGTTGTCTGCCTAAATAGTAACAGTATCATGCGTTTCTAAATGTGCATTATTTTCTTATTCATTAATGGTTGTTAATTTTTTTAAATTGATCATTTCACATAGTGGACATTGAGAATAAGGAGACCATGTGCTATATTTTAAAGTTCCATTCTAAAAGGCATCCAAATACATGCTTAAAGTATGCTTATTGTAGCTATCTATGTGAATAGTAACAATACCATGCTTTTTTAATTCTGTGCATGATTTTCAAATTTGATAATTATTGTTAATGTTTCAAATTTCTCATTCCAGATAGTGGACATTGAGAATAAGAAGACCCATATGCTAGAATTACAAGTTTCATTCAAAAAGGCATCTAAATCCTTGCTTCACGTATTCTTGTTGTATCTGTTTGCATGAATAGTAATAATACCAAGCATTTTTAACTATGTGCATGATTTTCTGATTCTTTAATGATCATAAATATTCAATATAGATATTTCTAGAGAGAGGAAATTGAGAATAAGATGGTCCATGTGTTAGATTTTTAGGTTTCATTCGAGAAAGGCATCCAAATACTTGCCTAAAGAATCCTTGTTTACGTGAATAGTAATAGTACCATGCATTTTTAACTATGTGCATGATTTTTTGATTCATTAATGGTTGTAAATGTTTGAAATTGAACATTCTAGATAGTGGACATTGAGAATAAGATGACCCATGTGTTAGATTTTCAAGTTTCATTCAAAAAGGCATCTAAATACTTCCTTGAAGCATCCATTTTGTAGCTTTCTTGTGAATAGTAACAACACCATGCATGTTTAATTATGTGCATGATTTTTGTTTCATTAATGATTGTAAATTTTTAAAATTGATCATTCTAGCTAGTGTACTTTGAGAATAAGATCACCCATGTGTTAGATTTTTAAGTTTCATTCAAAAAAACATCCAAATACTTGATTGACAACTCCTTGTTATAGCTATTTGCTTAATAGTAATAATACCATGTGTTTTTAATTATATGTGTGATTTACTAATTCATTCATGGATGCAAATGGTTGAAATTGATCATTCTAGATAGTGGACATTGAGAATAAGGAGACCATATGTTAGATTTTCAAGTTCCATTCAAAAAGGCATCCAAATACATGCTTAAAGTATGCTTGTTGTACCTATCTATGTGAATAGTAACAATACCATAGTTTTTTAACTCTGTGCATGATTTTTAGATTCGGTAATTATTGTTATTGTTTAAAATTGCTCACACAAGATAGTGGAAATTGAGAATAAGAAGATCCATATGCTAGAATTTCAAGTTTCATTCAAAAAGGCATCTAAATCCTTGCTTCACGTATTCTTGTTGTAGTTGTCCACATGAATAGTAATAGTACCAAGCATTTTTAACTATGAGCATTATTTTTTTATTCTTTAATGGTCAAAAATATTTAAGAAAGATCTTTCTAGAGAGTGGACATTGATAATAAGATGGACCACGTGTTAGATTTTTAGGTTTCATTTAGAAAGGCATCCAAATACTTGCCTGAGGAATCCTTGTTGTCATTGTCGCGTGAATAGTAATAGTACCATGCATTTTTAACTATGTGTATTTTTTTTTATTCATTAATGGTTGTAAATGTTTGAAATTAAACATTCTAGATAGCGGACATTGAGAATAAGATGTCCCATGTGTTAAATTCTCAAGTTTCATTCAAAAAGGCATCCAAATACTTCATTGAAGCATGCATGTTGTAGTTATCCAAGTGAATAGTAACAACACCATGCGTGTTTAACTATGTGCATGATTTTTTGTTTCATTGATGATTATAAAAATTTAAAATTAATCATTCTAGCTAGTGGACTTTGAGAATAAGAACACCCATGTGTTAGATTTTCAAGTTTCATTCAAAAAGCATCCAAATACTTGATTGATGAATACTTCCTGTAGCTATCTCCCTGAATAGTAATAATACCATGCATTTTTAACTATGTGCATGATTTTGGAAATTCGTTCATGGTTGCAAATGGTTGATATTGATCATTCTAGATAGTGGACATTGAGAATAAAGAGACCATGTGTTAGATTTTCAAGTTCCATTCAAAAAGGCATCCAAATACATGCTTAAAGTATGCTTGCTATACCTATCTGCATGAATAGTAATAATACCATGCGTTTTTAACTCTTTGTGTGATTTTTAGATTTGGTAATTGTTGTTAATGTTTAAAATTGAACATTCCAGATAGTGGACATTGAGAATAAGAAGACCCATATGCTAGAATTTCAAGTTTTATTCAAAAAGGCATCTAAATCCTTGCTTCACATATTCTTGCTGTAGTTGTTCACATGAATAGTAGCAGTGCCAAGCATTTTAACTATGTGGATGATTTTTTGATTCTTTAATGGTCATGAATATTTAAAATAGATCTTTTTAGAGAGTGGACATTGAGAATATGATGGCCCATGTGTTAGATTTTTAGGTTTCATTCAGAAAGGCGTCCAAATACTTACCTAAAGAATTCTTATTTGCATGAATAGTAATAGTACCATGTGTTTTTAACTATGTGTGTGATTTTTTGATTCATTAATGACTGTAAATGTTTGAAATTGAACAATCTAGATAGTGGACATTGAGATTAAGATACCATGTGATAGATTTTCAAGATTCGTTCAAAAAGGCATCCAAATACTTCTTTGAAGCATGCTTGTTGTAGTTGTCTGCGTGAATAGTGACAACACCATGCGTGTTTAACTATGTGCATGATTTTTGTTTCATTAATGATTGTAAATTTTTAAAATTGATCATTCTAGCTAGTGGACTTTGAGAATAAGATCACACATTTGTTATATTTTCAAGTTTCATTCAAAAAAGCATCCAAATACTTGATTGATGAATCCTTGTCGAAGTTATCCACTTGAATAGTAATAATACCATGCCTTTTTAACTATGTGTGTGATTTACTAATTCATTCATGGTTGGAAATAGTTGAAATTAATCATTCTAGATAGTGGACATTGAGATAAGAAGATCCATGTTTCAGATTTTCGAGTTTCATTCAAAAAGGCATCCAAATACTTCTTGGAAGCATGCTTGTTGCAAATGTTTGAAATTGATTGTTCAAGATAGTGGACAATGAGAACAAGAAGCCCCATGTGTTAGATTTTAAAATTCCATTTAGAAAAGTATCCAAATACTTGCTTGAAGTGTCCTTGTTGTTCTTTGTCTGTGTGAATAGTAACAATACCCTACATTTTTAACTATGTTTATGATTTTCTGATTCGTTAATGATTGTAAATTTTAAAACTAATCATTCTAGATAGTGGACATTTAGAATAAGAAGGCTTATGTGTTAGATTTTGAAGTTTCATTCAAAAAGGCATCCAAATACTTGCTTAAAGAATCCTTGTTGTAGTTGTCTCTATGTGTAGTAACGGTACCATGTGTTTTTAACTATGTGCGTGATTACCTAATTCATTAATTGTTGTAAATGTTTCAAATTGATCATTCTTGATAGTGGAAAATGAAACTAAGAATATCCATGTGTTAGATTGTCAAGTTTCATTTAAAAAGCCATCCAAATACTTGTCGACTAGTCCTTGTTATAGCTATCCATGTGAATAGTAGTACCATGCATTTTTAACTATGTTCATAATTTTCTAATTAGTTAGAGGTTGTAAATGTTTGAAATTGATAATTCTAGATAGTGGAGATTGGAAATAAGAAGTCCTATGTGTTATATTTTCAAGTTTCATTTAAAAAGGCAACCTAATACTTGCTTGAAGTATGCATGTTGTAGCTTTACAAGTGAATAGTAAGAATACCATGCATTTTTAACTACGTGCTTGATCTTCTGATTTGTTAATGATTGTAAATTTTTAAAATTGATCATTTTAGATAGTAGACATTGATAATAAGAAGGCCATGTCTTAGATTTTCAAGTTTTACTCAAAAGATATCCAAGTACTTGCTTTCGAAATATGCTTGTTGTAGGCTGTCCACGTGAATAGTAATAGTATCATGTGTTTTTAAATGAAAAGCATGTTTGTTTGTAAATTTTTGTAATTGATCATTCTGGATAGTGGAGATTAAGAATAAGAAGGCCCATATGTAAGATTTTTAACTTTCATTTAAAAAAGCATCCAAATACTTGATTGAAGTATGATTGTCATAATGGTCCACATGAATAGTTACAATACTATGCATTTTCAACTATGTGCATTATTTTCTAATTCGTTAATGGCTGTAAATTTTTGAAATTGATCATTCTATATAGCATACAATGACAATAAGAAAACCCATGTCTTAGATTTTTAAGTTTCATTCAAAAAGCCATCCAAATAGTTGCTTGATGAAAGCTTATTATAGGTGTCTACTTGAATAGGCAATAGTATCATGCGTTTTCAACTATGTGCAAGATTTTCCAATTTGTTAATGGCTATAAATGTTTCAAATTAATCATTCTAGATAGTATACATTGTGAATAAGAAGGCCTATGTGTTAGATTTTTTAACTTTCATGAAACGAATCCAAATAGTTGCCTACAAATATGACTATTATAACTATCCAAGTGAATAGTAACGGGACCATGTGTGTGATTTTGTAATTCATTAATGGTTTTTAATTTTTGAAATTGATCATTCTAGATAGTGGACATTGAGAATAAGAAGCCTCATATGTTAGATTTTTAAGTTTCTTCCAAAAAGGCATCCAAATACTTCCTAGAATTATGCTAGTTGTAGGCTGCTCAAGTGAATAGTAATTGTACCATGCATTTTTAACTATGTGCATGATTTGCTAATTCGTTAATGGTTGTAAATTTTTGAAATTGACCATTCTAGATAGTGGACATTGAGAATAAGAAGGCCTGTGTCTTAGATTTTTCAACTTTCATTAAAATAGGCATCCAAATACTTGGTTGAAGTATGCTTGTTGTAGCTGTTCGCATGAATAATAACAGTACCATATGTTTTTAACTATGTGCGTGGTTTTCTAATTCATTAATCATTGAAATATTTTTGAAATTGAACATTCTAGATAGTGGACATTTAGAATAAGAATATCTATGTGTTATATTTTTACGTTTCATTCAAAAGGCATCCAAATACTTGCTTGAAATGTGCTTGTTATAGCTGTCCGTATGAATAGTAATGATACCATGCATTTTTAACTATTTGATTTTATAATTCGTTAATGGTTGTAAATGTTTGAAATTGATCATTCTAGATATTGTACATTGATTATAAGAAGATCCATGTGTTAAATTGTCAAGTTTCCTTCAAAATGCATCCAAATACTTGCTTGAAGTATGCACATCTTGTATTGTCCATGTGAATAGTAATAATACCAAGCGGTTTTAAGCTGTGACTATGGTTTTCTAATTTTTGTAAATTTTTAAAATTGATCATTCTAAATAGTGGACATTGTGAATAAGAAAACCCATGCTATATTATCAAGTTTCATTCTAAAAGGCATCCTAATACTAGCTTGAAGAATCCTAGTTGTAGTTGTCCACATGCATAGTAACAATACAATGCATTTTTAACTATGTGCATGATTTTCTGATTCATTAATTGTTGTAAATGTTTAAAAATTTTCATTCTAGGTAGTGTACAATAAGAATAAGAAGACCCTTGTGTAAGATTTTCAATTTCCATTATAAAAGGCATCCAAATACTTGTTTAAAGTATGCTTGTTTATCTTTCTACTTGAATAGTAACAACACCATGTGTTTTCAACTATGTGTGTGATTTTTTAATTTGGTAATGATTGTAAATGTTTAAAATTGATCATTCTAAATACTGAACATTAAGAATAAGAAGACCCATGTATTAGATTTTGAGTTTCATCTAAAAAGGCATCCAAATTCTTACTTGAAGAATGCTTGTTGTAGTTGTCTGTGTAAATAGTAATAGTACCTCGCTTTTTTAACTATATGAGTGATTTTATAATTTGTTAATGGTTATAAAATGTTTGAAATTGATCATTCTAGATAGTGGACATTGAGAATAAGAATGTCCATGTGTTAGATTTTTAACTTCATTTAAAATGGCATCCTAATACTTGCTTGAAGTATGGTTGTAACAACGATCCTCGTGAATAGTAACAATGCCATGTGTTTTTAACTATATGCATGATATTCTAATTAGTTAATAGTTGTCAATGTTTGAAATTGTTCATTCTAGGTAGTGTATAATAGAATAAGAAGACTCATAATAGAATTTCTAGTTTAATCCAAACAGGCATCCAAATACTTGCTTGAATTATTCTTGTTGTAGCTATCAACATAAATAGTAATAGTACCACGTGTTTTTAACTATGATCATGATTTTTTAACTCGTTAATGGTTGTAAATTTTTCAAATTGATCATTATAGATAATGTACATTGAGAATAAGAGACCCAATTATTAGATTTTCAAGTTTCATTCAAAAAGCCATCCATATACTTGCTTGACAAATCCTTATTGTTGTTGTACACGTGAATAGTAGTAGTACCATGCATTTTTTAATATGTGTGTGATTTTCTAATTTTTTAATTGTTGTAAATCTTTCAAATTGATCATTCTAGATAATGGACATTGAGAATAAGAAAACCCAAGTGTTAGATTATCAAGTTTCATTCAAAAAGGAATCCAAATACTTGCTATAAGTATACTTGTCATAATTATCCCTTGAATAGTAACAAGATTACCATGCATTTTTAACTATGTGCATCATTTTCTGATTCATTAATGTCTCTAAGTTTTTGAAATTGATCATTCTAGATAGTGGGGGATGGAGAATAATAATACTCATGTGTTATATTTTCAAGTTTCATCTAAAAAGGCTTCCAAATACTAGCTTGAATTATGCTTGTTGTAGCTGTCTGTGTGAATAGTAGCAGTACTATGCATTTTTAACTATGTGGATGATTCTCGATTCATTGATGGTTATAAATTTTTAAAATTAATCATTCTAGATAGTGGACATTGGGAATAAGAAAACCCATGTGTTATATTTTCTAGTTTCATTCAAAAAGGCATCTAAATACTTGCTTGAAACATGTTTGTTGTAGCTATCCAAGTAAATGGTAACAATACCATGCATTTTTAACTATGTGCATGATTTTTTGATTCATCAATGATTGTAAATTTTTAAAATTGATCATTCTCAATTATGGGCATTGATAATAAGAAGCCCCATGTGTTAAATTTTCAAGTTTCAATCAAAAAGGTATCCAAATACTTGCTTGAACAATCCTTGTTGTAGTATGCCTTGAATAGTAATAGTGCCATGCATTTTTAACTACGTGTGCAATTTTCTGATACATTAATGGTTGTAAACTTTTGAAATTGATCATTCTCGATAGTAGACATGGAGAATATGAAGACCTGTGGCTTGAAGTTTCAAGTTTGTTTCAAAAAGGCATGCGAATACTTGCTTAAAGTATGCTTGTGTAGGCTTGTCGCATTAATAGTAACAGTACCATGCATTTTCAACTATTTGCATGACTTTCTGATTCGTTAATGGTTGTAAGTTTTTGAAATTGATCATTCCAGTTAGTGGATATTGAGAATAAGAAGTTCTATGTGTTAGATTTTTAACCTTAATTAAAAACACATCCAAGTACTTGCTTCAAGTGTGCTTGTTGTAGTTGTCTATGTGAGTTGTAATAGTACCATGCGTTTTTAATTATGTGTATGATTTTCTACTTTGTTAATGATTGTAAATGTGTAAAATTGATCATTCTACATAGTGGACATTGAGAATAAGAAGTCCCATGTGTTAGATGTTCAAGTTTCATTCAAAAAGGCATCCAAATACTTGCCTGAAGTGTGCTTGTTATAATTGTAGTGTGAATAGTAATAATACCATGCATTTTTAACTATGTGCTTGATTTTCTGATTTGTTAATTATTGCAAATTCTTAAAATTGATCATTCTAGATAGTGGATATTGAGAATAAGTAGGCCTATGTGTTAGATTTTCAAGTTTCATTCAAAAAGGCATCCAAATACTTGTTTGAAGTATGATTGTTGTAACTATCCTCATGAATAGTAACAGTATCATGTGTTTTTAACTATGTGTGTGATTTTTTGATACATTAATGGTTGTAATTTTTTTAAATTGATCATTCTAGATAGTGGATATTGAGGATAAGAAGACTCGTGTCTTTGATTTTCAAGTTCCATTCAATAAGGCATGCAAATACTTGCGTGAATTATGCTTGTGTATCTATCCTGTGAATAGTAATACTACCATGCATTTTTAACTATTTGTGGGATTTTTGATTCGTTAATGGTTGTAAATTTTTCAAATTGATCATTTCAGATAATGGATATTCAGAATAAGAAGATCCATGTGTTAGATTTTTAAGTTTCATTCAAAAATGCATCGAAATACTTGCGTGAAGCATAATTATTATAGCTGCCCACATGAGTAGTAATGTTCCATGCATTTTTAACTATGTGAGTGATTTTCTAATTCATTAATGATTGTAAATGCATAAAATTGATCATTATACATAGTGGACATTGAGAATAAGAAGACCCATGTGTTAGATATTCAAGTGTCATTCAAAAAGGCATCCAAATACTTGCTTGAAGTACGCTTGTTGTAGCTATCCACATGAACAGTAAATATATCATGCGTTTTTAAATATGTGCATGAATTTCTTATTTGTTAATGGTTGTAATTTTTTGAAATTGATTATTCAATATAGTGGACATTGACAATAAATAAGCACATGTTTTAGATTTTCATGTTTCATTCAAAGAGGCATCCAAATAAATGCATGTACTATGCTTGTTGTAGCTATCCATGTGATTAGTAACAATGCCATCTGTTTTTAACTATTTGCATGATTTTTTTATTTGCTAATGATTGTAAATGCTTAAAATTGATCAATATAGATAGTGGACACTAAGAATAAACAAGCCCATGTGTTGGATTTTAGAGTTTCATTCAAAAATTGCATCCATATACCTATTTGAAGTATACTTGTTGTAGCTATCCTCATGAATAGTAATGAGTATCATGCGCTTTCTAACTATGTGTGAGATTTTCTAATGCATTAATGAGCATAAACTTTTGAAATTCGACTTCATTCTAGATAGAGGACATGTGGAGAATAAGAAAGGCTGTCGTCTTAGATGCTTTTCATGTTCCATTCAAAAAGGCATCCAAATACTTGCTTGAAGTATGCTTGTTATAACTCAATATCCACTTGAATAATGTAATTGCCATGTGTTTTTTACTATTTGCTATAATTTTCCAATTCGTTAATGGTTACTAAATTTTGGAAATTGATCATTCTAGATAGTGGATATTGATAATAAGGAGATCCATGTGTTAGATTTTTAAGTTTCATATTAAAAAATGCATCCAAATACTTGCTTGAAAGTAATCTTGTTAGTAGTTGTTCCCGCGGGAATAGTAACAAAACCATACATTTTTAACTATGTGTGTGATTTCTAACTCTCTAAGGATTGTAAATGCTTAAAATTAATCATTCTATACTGGACATTTGAATAAGAAGTCCCATGTGTTGGATTTTTCATGTTTTACTGCATTCAAAAAGGCATCCAAATAGTTGCTTGAAAGTATGCTTGTTGTAGCTATTTGTAAGTGAATAGTAAATATATCATGCATTTTTTAAATATGCTTGAGAGTGAATTTCTTTATTTGAAATTAATGGTTGTATATTTTTCAAATTGATCATTTTAGATAGTGGACATTGAGAATAAGAAAAAGCTGTGGTGTTAGATTTTCAAGTTCTATTCACAAAAGTGATCAAAATACTTGCTTGAAGTATAAGCTTGTTGTAAAATGTCAATATGAGTAGTAATAGTGCCATGCATTTTTAACTATGTTCATGATTTTCTGATTCATTATTGGCTTGTAAATGCTTGAAATTGATCATTTTCTAGATAGTGGACATTGAGAATAAGAAGCCCATTGATTAGATTTTCGAGTTGCATTCAAAAAGGCATCCAAACACTTGCTTGAAGTATGCTCGTTGTAAAGCTATCCGCTTGAATTGTAACAATACCATGTGTTTCTAACAATGTGCATCATTTTACGATTCGTTAATGAATATAAATGCCTAAAAATTGATCATTCTAGATAGTCGAGCATGGAATATAAGGTGACCCATGTGTTAGATTTTCAATTATCATTCAAAATGGCATCCAAATACTTGCTTGATGAATATACTTCATGTAGTCTGTACCACAGTGAATAATGTGACAAGTACTCATGCATTTTTATACTCATGTGCATGATTTTTTTGATTCGAATTAATTTTTTGTAAATGTTTGAAATTTATAATTCCGCATGGTGGACATTTGAGAATAATATGGCACGTGTTTGATTCAAAAAGTCATCCAAATACTTGCTTGAAGTGTGGTTGTCATAGCTGTCCATGTGAATAGTAATAATACTTAAAGCATTTCTAACTATGTACGTGATATTTTGATTTGTTCATGGTTGTAAATGCTTGGGGTTGATCATTCTAGATAGTAGACATTGAGAATAAGAACCATGTGTTGGATTATCATGTTTCATCCAAAAATGACATCCAAATACCTACTTGAATTATGCTTGTTATAACTGCCCATGTGAATAGTAATAGTACCATGAATTTTTTACTATGTGCATGATTTTTTTATTAGTTAATGGTTGTAAATGTTTGAAATTGTCCATTCTAGATAGTGGACATTTGTGTGGAGGAGACCCATGTATGTTAGATTTTCAATTTCATTCCCAAATATATACGAATACTTGCTTGAAGTATGTTGCTTATAGCTGCCCTGTTTATGCACACCATTCCTTACACTTAGATGGTGGTTTTCTCTAAACCAGTGTGTGTGTGTGTGTGTGTGTGTGTGTGTTGTTATATTCTAAATGTATTATTTTCACTTGTGCAGGCAAAATGGAACAAGAAGAATTGAAGCATCATGTGAAACAGTCTAACACAACCATGCCTATTAAGAGAAAGGGTAGAGGACCAATAAAAATGAAGCATATTATCAAGACAAAATTAATGGGAATAAGAGAGATAGTGCAGTTTAACAAAAAAGGCGAATATTAGGTGGTAGTGCACATTCTTACACTAGTTCCATTTGCTACCTTCTGATAAGCATGTGCAGGTCTCGGTGCGGATTGGAGACATGTGTTACAATCAATAAAAGATGCAATATGGGAGATGGTGAAGGGTTGTAAATGCTTGTTACATACAACATATTAGGTGCCTTATCTTATTTTATTTCACATGAACTTTTAATGCAGCAGTCTTCTTTAAACATCTACGATGAGTTAAGAAAAATGCTCTACATGGGAGTGGTGAACAATGGAGGAAATGGAAGAGTGATTTTTCAAGAAAGTACAAATGCTAATGATACATCTGCACTCCACACAGGTCCTTAAGTTGTATTCTAGCATCATTGATTAGGATGCATGGAATCAACTTGTATAGACCCACTTATCTTCTCATTTTAAGGCATTTACAAGCTAGCCAAAAGCTTGATTCCTCTAATTATAAAAATTCTGTAATGCTTCATTACATGTTCCTTTGACGTGTAGGCAAAGCGTATCAAAGGACAAATGGTTCGTGCAACTAATTACATGCATCACCACCTCTCTAGGAATGGTTATGCATGGTTAGAAGAATGAGAAGTAAGTATATGTGACAATTTGGTTCTATCTAAATATACTTAACTTTTATTTTATTGACTGCAAGGAAATAATGTCTCTCTTAGTAGCAAAAAGAAGGTTGGGACCATAGATCCCATCAATCGCTTCATTCTTTGGAAAATGGAGCATTCAAGGGAGC
>CP141126.1:84044444-84266022 GCA_035236585.1 Warburgia ugandensis | reverse complement strand
TGAATAGTAATAGTACAATGCATTTTTTTAACTATGTGCACCATTATTTGATTCATTAATGGGTTGTAGAGGTTTGAAATTGATCTACATTCTAGATAGTGAACATTAAGAATAAGAATATCCATGTGATATTATATTTTTACGTTTCATTCAAAAAAGCATCCAAGTACTTGCTTGAAGTATGCTTGTTATAGTTATTTGAGTGAATTAAAATAGTGCCATGTGTTTTTGAAACTAGTACATGATTTTCTTATTCTGTTAATGGTTGTGAATGTTTGAAATTGTTTCACTCTAGGTAGTGGATATTACCAAAGAATAGAGAAGCCCCATGTGTTTAGATTTTTTACTTGTATTTTATAAAGGCATCATCAAATACATGCTTGATGGTTATGGTTGTCATAATTGTCCAAAGTGTATAGGTATTGAAAGTACCTTTGGGTTTTCAACTATGTCGTGTGAATTTTCTAATTCATTAATGGCTATAAATTTTTAAGTTGACCATTCTAGATAGTGGAGATTGAGAATAGCAGAATATCTATGCATTAGATTTTTATGTTTCATTCAGAAAGAAGCATCCAAATGCTTTCTTAAAGTATACTTGTTATGCGCTTGTCAACTTGGGAATAGTAGCAATACCATGCACTTTTCACTATGTGCATAAGATTTTTTATTCTTTAAAGATTGTAAATACTTAAAATTGATCAATCTAGATAGTGACATTGAGAATAAGAAGATCCATTTTTCAAGTATCATTCAAAAAGGCATCCAAAGACTTGGTTGAAGGATGCTTGTTGTAGCTATAGCGTGAATAGTAATAGTATCGTGCATTTTTAACTATGTGCATGGTTTTCTAATTCCTTAATGGCTGTAAATGTTTGAAATAGATCATTCTAGATAGTGGATAGTGACAATACAAAGACCCATGTGTTAGATGTTTAACTTTCGATTTAAAAAGCATCCAAATACTTGTTTGATGTATGTTCGTGATAGTTGTCCATGTGAATAGTAATAACTCATGCATTTTTAAGTATGTGCTTGATTTTCTAATTCGTTAATGCTTATTAATGTTTGAAATTGATCATTCTAGATAGTGGACATTGAGAAAAAGACTGATGTGTTAGATTTTAAGTTTCAACACAAAAGGTGTCCAAATACTTGCTTGAATTATGCTTGTTGTAGCTATCTCTGCGTAAATAGTAAAAATATCATGCATTTTTAATTGCGTATATCTGATTCGTTAATGGCTGTAAATTTTTGAAATTGATCAATATAGATAGTGGAAATTGAGAATAAGAAGATCTATATATATTAGATTTTTAAGTTTCATTCAAAAGGCATCCAAATTCTTGTTTGAATTATGCTTGTTTTAGCTATACTCGTGCATAGTAAAAATACCATGCATTTTTAACTATATGGCTGATTATCTAATTCACTAATGATAGAAAATGCTTAAAATTGATCATTCTACATGGTTGACATTGAGAATAAGAAGGACATGTCTTATATTTTCAAGTTTCATTAAAAAGGAATCCAAATACATGCTTGAAGTATGCTTGTTGTAGTTGTCTGCATGAATAATAAATATATCTTGTGTTTTTAAATATGTGCATGAATTTCTTACTCGTTAATGCTTGTGAATTTTTGAAATTTATCATTCTAGATGGTGTACATTAAGAATAAGAAGCCTATGTGTTAGATTTTCAAGTTCCATTAAAAAAGGCATCCAAATACTTGCTTGAAGTATTCTTCTTGTAGTTGTGTGCATGAATAGTAACAATATCAAGAAATTTTAACTGTGTGTGAATTTTTTATTTAGTAATGGCTAAAAATGTTTGAAATTGATCATTCTAGATAGTGGACATTGAGAATAAGCTCATGTGTTAGATTTTCATGTTTCATTCAAAAAGGCATCTAAATACTTGCTTGAAGTATGGTTGTCGTAGTTATCCAAGTGAATAGTAACTATAACATGCATTCCTTACAATGTGCATGATTTTCTGATTCATAAATGATAGACAATGTTTAAAATTGATCAATTTGGATAGTAGACATTGAGAATAATAAGAATCATGTGTTAGATTTTCATGTTTCATCCAAAAAGACATCCAAATACTTGCTTGAATTATGGTTGTTGTAGCTAACTACTTAAATAGTAATAGTACCATGTTTTTGTAACTATTTGTCTAATTTTCTGATTCATAAATGATTGTAAATGCCTAAAATTAATTATTCTAGATAGGGGACACTGAGAATAAGAAGAGCCATATGTTTGATTTTCAATTTTCACTCTAAAAGGCATCAAAATACTTACTTGAATAGTAACATTACCATGCATTTTTAACTAAGTGATTGTTTGATTCTTTAATGGTTATAAATTTTTTTAATTGATTATTCTACATAGAGGGCATTAGTAATAAGAAGATCCATTTGTTATACTTTTTTGGTCTCCTTCAAAAAAGCATCCAAATACATGCTTGAAGTATGCTTGTTGCAACAGTCCACGTGAATAGTATTAGTACCTTATGTTTTTAACTATGTGCATGATTTTTTTATTAGATTGCGATTGTAAATGTTTAAAATTGATCATTCTAGATAGTGGAAATTGATGATAAAAAGTCCTATGTGTTAGATTTTTCATGTTTCATTCCAAAAGGCATCTAAATACTTGCTTGAAGTATACTTGTTGTAGTTGTCTACGTGAATAATAGTAGGACCACACATTTTAACTATGTCCATGATTTTCTGATTTGTTAATGATTGTAAATGCTTAAATTTTATCAATCTAGAAATGGATATTGAGAATAAGAAGACCCATATGTTAGATTTTCAAGTTTCATTCAAAAGAGCATCTAAATACTTGCTTGAAGTATGCTTGTTGTAGCTATCCACATGAATAGTAATTGTACCATGCGTCTTTAACTATGTTCGTGATTTTCTAATTCTTTAATGGCTATAAATTTTTGAAATTGATCATTCTTGACAGTGGACATTGAGAATAAGAAGGCCATGTGTTAGCTTTTCAAGTTTCATTCAAAAAAGCATCCAAATACTTCCTTCAAGCATGCATGTTGTAACTGTGCAAGTGAATAGTAACAAAATGATGCTTTTTTAACTATGTGTGTCATTTTATGATTTGTTAATTATTGCAAATTTTTTAAATTGATCATTCTAGATAGTGGACATTAAGAATAAGAATATCCATGTGTTAGATTTTAATGTTTCATTAAAAAATGCATCCAAATACTTGGTTGAAGTATACTTGTTGTGGCTGTCTGCATGAATAGTAACAATACTGTGCTTTTTTAACTGTGCTTGATTTTCTGATTTGAAAATCATTGTAAATGTTTAAAATTGATCATTCTTGCACGTGAGCCTTGAGAATAAGACGATTCATGTGTTAGATTTATTTTTTTATTCAGAAAGGTATCCATATACTTTCTTGAAGAAAGCTTGTTTAAAATTATCCATGTGAATAGTAACATTACAATGCATTTTTTACTGTGTGTGTGATCTTCTGATTCTGTAATGATTGTAAATATTTAAAATTGATCATTCTGGATAGTGGACATTGAGAATAAGGAACCCCATTTGTTAGATTTTCAAGTTTCATTCAAAAAGGCATCCAAATACTTGCTCAAAGTATGCTTGTTGTAATAGTACAATGCATTTTTAGCTATGAGCGTGATTTTTTGAATATTGAATGTTTGTAAATTTTTGAAATTAATCAGTTTAGATAGTGGAAATTAAGAATAAGAAGGCCCATGTGTTAGATTTTTTAAATTTCATTCAAAAAGGCATACAAATACTTGCTTGAAACATGCTTGTTGTAGTTGTCCTCATGAATAGTAACAAAACCATGCAGTTTTAACTATGTGTGTCATTTTTAGATTTCTTTAATAATTGTCAATTTTTGAAATTGGTCATTCTAGAGAGTGGACATTGAGAATAAGAAGGCCATGTGTTAGATTTTCAAGTTTTATTCAAAAAGGCACCCAAATACTTGCATGAAGTATGCTTGTCGTAGCTATCCACGTGAATACTATCAGTACCATACATTTTTAACTATGTGTGTGATTTTCTAATTCAATAATGATTGTAAATTTTTAAAATTGATCATTCTAGATAGTGGACATTGAGAAAAAGAAGACCCACATGTTAGATTTTCAAGTTTCATTAAAAAAAACATCAAAATACTTGCTTAAAGCATACTTGTTGAAGTTGTATGCGTGAATAGTAATAGTACCATGCACTTTTAACTATGTGCATCATTTTCTAATTTGTTAATGATTGTGAATTTTTAAAATTGATCATTCTATAGAGTGAACATTGAGAATAAGAAGTCCCATGTCTTAGATTTTCATGTTCCATTCAAAAAGGTTTGCAAATACTTGCTAGAAGTATGCTTGTTGAAGTTGTTTGCATAAATAGTATCATGTGTTTTTAAATATGTGCTTGATTTTCCTCTTCATTAACTATTGCAAATTCTTGAAATTGATCATTCGAATGGACATTAACAATAAGAAGGCCCATGTGTTAGATTTTTTAAGTTTAATTCAAAAAGGCATCCAAATACTTGTTGTAGTTGTTTGCATGAATAGTAACAAGTATTCATGTTTTTTTTACTATGTGCATAGTTTTTTGGTACTTTAATGGTTGTAAATTTTTGAAATTGATCATTCTAAATAGTGGACATTGAGTATAAGAAGATCTGTGTTAGATTTTTAGGTTTCATTCAAAAAGGCATCAAAATACATGCTTGAAGAATCCTTGTTGTACCTCTCTGCATGAATAGTAACATTACCATATATTTTTAACAATGTGCCTAATTTTCTTATTCTTTAATGAGTGTAAAATTTTTAAATTGATTTTCTAGATATTGGACATTGAGAATAAGTAGACCATGTGTTAGATTTTAATTTCATTCACAAAGGCATCCAAATACTTACTAGAAGCATGCTTGTTGCAACTTTCCACCTGAGTAGTAATAATATCATGTGTTTTTAACTATGTGCGTGATTTGTTCATTTGTTAATGGTTGTAATTTTTTTAGAATTAATCATTCTATATAGTGGACATTGAGAATAAGAAGTCCTATGTGTTAGATTTTCAGGTTTCATTCAGAAAGGCATCCAAATACTTGCTTGAAGAATCCTTGTTGTAGTTGTCGGCATGAGTAGAATGGTGCCATGTGTTTCTAAATATGTGTGTGATTTTCTAGTTCGATAATCGTTGTAAAATTTTGAAATTGATCATCGTAGATAGTGGACATTGAAAATAAGAAGTCCCATGTGTTAGATTACATATTTTATTCAAAAAGGCATCCAAATACTTGCTTGAAGTATGCTTGTCATAGCTATCTGCATGAATAGTAACTATAACACCCCTAACTTTTGTAAGGAGATTGAATAAATAATGAAATGGAAAATTTCAAGAAAAATCAGTCCAGAATATTAGGGTTATTAAAAATGAACTTCTTATAGAAGTAGAATCAAGGTATAAGACATGTATAATTGAAAACATACTCGAATGAACCGATCAAAATGACCGTAAATACGACAAATTTTGAGTCCGGATGAAAATCTTTATATGAATAAAAGGTAAAATAGTAATTTTACTCATAACAGAGACCTAAGATAACAATATTTAGAATGTACTTCGAAATACGATTCCAACACCACTAAGTAGGCTCAATTCTAAGTTCGGGAGAATAAAACAGATTTTTGTCCATAAAAAGGCAAAATTGTCCTTTCACACCATTGTGGGGCCTACAAATGGATCCAACAGCTAGAAAACATGTAACCATGAGTCAAACCACTACCACCTGCTACTGGAGAAGGAGGTGGTAGTGGAAATCCCAATGACAATTTAATAATAAAATGAAATGAAACATAATTATGGCATATAATCATGGAAAATTCAAAAACCCCTATAAATAGCTCATAAAATTCCCAAAAATTTTCCTACTATTCCTCATGAGGTCTCCTACAATGCCCTGAAAATTCAGCTCCAAAATCCTCCCCCATTTCCTCCTTCTTTCCTTCTTTCTCTCTCTTTCCTTGAGAGAGTGTCTCCAAACGCACTTGATGCACAATTCATGTATGTTATTGGGGTGCATCGTCCCCGATGAACATGGTTTCTACACAAGAAACTCTAATTCAATTAGCCATCCTATTCTAGTCAACAGCTCTAGATCTCCACTGTTGGATCTGTTTGGTCTAAAGGGATCTACAAAAGCCCTTTAGTTTCATGTTGATCCAATGACTAGATCATCAGAAAATTCCAAATGAAAACAAGTAGGGTACTGGGTATTGTCTCCAGCAATAAATACTAGTTGTTTTGGTCAATTTGGCTATTAAAAGTTGATCCAAAACCATGTCATCTCTTCAATACATGGTGATCTCGCAAAAGCCCCATATTTTCCAGTTATCTTTGGCAACTGTGACGGAGAAATCCTTGGCTGTATATATTTTCCAACTTTCTTCCTCTTCTTCGGTAAATCTCTCTCTCTCCAATGAAGATTTCTTCACTAGCTAGCACAGGTAAGTGGTGTCCCCTTCGTCTTAAGTACATTCCATCATTCTACTACGTTTTCTGGCTCCACTTTGGATCTCCCGACCGTTGATCCGTCGAAAATGATGGATCCAACATGAAGGGCTAAGATTCCATCCATTTATAGCTCAGATGTAACTTCTGAGCCATTGGATGGATTCCTGGCGCCCAAAAACCCCAGGAGATGAAATCCTAAGCATATATCTGCTAAGATGAGGGAGATCAGATGATGGGCGATCCAACGGTCTAGATTTGGACTATCTCACCTATCACCGGTCACCTCTCCTTGGTAATGAGTAATCCTAGGTGATGTGACATGGGCCGCCCTCCCTGTTTTTGCCATGTTCTATGGAGTTGATTTGAACCGTTGACTCTTGATTTGAAACCTTAATTCTTTAATTAAGATCTCAGTTTAGCTTTGATTTTAGATCTGAAAGCATTGATAAATTCCTTACATTACATAGAATCTTAAGGAAGCATTACAATTATATTTTTAATTATGTTTATGTAAATTATTTGATAAAATCTATAGTAACAACCTTGGATCATGATCAAGATGATCTCAAAATAGAGATCTGAACTGATAGATGGGTTCAAGAGGTCCTAAAACGTTTAAGATCATGATCAAAATAAAATTTTTAGATCTGTAGATCAAGTAATTTAATAAAAATAGTAAGATCAAATATCATCCCTTAAAATGGGCTGAAATCTTAAAATCCAAATTCTTACCTCAATTTAACTCTAAATTGAGATTGAAAAGTTGGGTTGGGTTCCTCTTGATGAGGAGAACTCACTGAACCAATAGAATCATAAATTCATTTCATGAGAATTTCTATTTTTAAGAAATAATGGTACAAACATCCATGATCAGTAAAATTTGAAATGATCAAACTCTATAATTTTGATCCACTAATGATCTTATTATTTTAAAACATGGAATTAATGGTTAGAAGTGATTGATCTATGTTTAATTAAGAGATCTAGCCATAAAAGTAGTAAAATACATAAAAATGAATGGTAATCTCCTTGATCAATTTGATCGAGGAGGATTGGACAGTACAGATATAAATGGATAATGATATAAAATAAATATCATATGGATTGATGGACTTGATGATGATAATTTAGTATAGATCAAGATCTATGCCCTTAAATTGGATAAAATGACATAAGATCTTCTTGATCGGTTGGATGAAGAAGGATTAGATCATTTGATGAGATGCATCAATGATTTAGTGGTAAAATTACATTATGGAAATGTATTAGATCTAAATAAAAATGAAAGATCAAGATCTAAACCCTAAAATGGATGAAAAATGAATAGAAATCAACTATGACCATTGGATAATGATGAACAATTATGGCATCTTAAATTTTCATTTGAATTATTGAATGTTATTATAATTGTCTTTTTATTGCTGAGTTGATTTAATTGTTAGATTTATTTATTTATTTACTCATGCTTTAATGCTTATGTTATGAAAATTAGAGTTGAAGGACATTTACATGGGATGAATGACATAGACTTAATGATAGTAAGGGCTATAGTTAGTAAGATAATATAAAGAATATCATTTTCTTGGCCCAAATTAGGAGAATAATGAAACTCCATGAATGACATTTTAAATATTCATGGATTTAATTAAAATCAATTAGAAAGAGTACTTAGGGTTAAAATGCTCATAAGAACCTTATGAAAGGTTGAGCTAAGGTCACTCTAGTGAATGCTGAACATGATGGTTAAGGGGGTTTTCTAATAGAGCCTCACTCTTCCCCTACCTTCTATTGACATTTGTCAGGTCTAAACACCTCCTTATATGAGGATTGAAGTAACCACTTTGTGTTCAACCATTCAGCTAGTAAGCCTTAGCCAATTGGACATAAGAGGAGCTATCTATAATTAGGATGGAATTGTGACAACCTGACTTTTTATAACACATTTTGTAATACATTTTCAAAGGTCGGGCCCTTAGTGGTAAAAAAAATTTTCAGAATAAAGCAGTGAAAATTCTTTTCTTTAGAACTTGTTTTAAAAAACCCAAGTCATCACTTCATACATAACATAAGTAGAATTTGTTAAAGATAAAAATCCATTGAAGGAATATATTTTTAGTACAGCCCAAATCCATTACGATATTTGTCTAAATTATATAATCCAAAAACTCAAAGCTCACCTACAATGAAACTCTCATTACAATACAATACTCTCAAACAAAGCAAAATACATGTCTTCAAGGGGTATACCCTGATGATTATTCTCTTCAAGTCTTCTACTGTCTTAAGCTCTTAACTCTCCTTCTCAGACCGAGATATTGCAAACATTAAAACATTTACAATATCTCAGCAAGCTATGTTTGGTAGGAGATTTAAGAAGTAAAATAATTGACATTATAATTCTAATACTTCATAATCCCGTTATTCATAAACATACTCATGGGTTTAACTCTTTACTTTGTAATATATGTACATCCTTATACATACATATTGTACATGAATAAATCACAAATTTATGAAAGTAGTCAAATATCATTCCCAACTAAGCTGATAAATTCTTTCCACTATGAGAAATAAGTATTTCAGCTAATCCTATACTGGAAATTTCACTTCTTGGGAAATACTGGTAATATACAATTATCTAACATTTCTTCATGCCAAAACATAAGGCATTTTACTATGCCTATCTCATTTGCATTATAGTGTAAAATAATCAAAGGACTACCATGCTGCAGTCTGATCCATACTAGTGCACTCGTGATAATCCGCCCTATTCACCACTGATACCATAGTAGAAAATATTGTATCACTACCCATATGGGGAGACAGGACTTTCACAGTGGTGGCCTTCCCATAGTTGCCCCACCCTACTTTTAGCCTCTCATAGGGTAAGGTATCATCAAATCATCAAATTTTAGGAAGCGAGTTGTAATGCCCTAAGCAATTTACGCTATTGAATTGGATATTCTATAGGAAATGAACTGTGTTAAATGTTTTACTTTATTTAAAATAGTAAATGAAGGAATTTGTAAGAAAACTTAGTACCATTAGATTCTATTCAAAAATGGAATCCAACACCTCAAAGAACGCCTAAAACGGAGTCCGTATGAAGAAGTTATGGCCGTTTAAAGATTAGGGGCATTTCTGTAATTTAAATTAAAAACGGAAAAGACAGAAAACGGAGGGGGCCATTTTGATAATGGCACCCCGTCTTCTTCTTCCTCTTCATTTCTCCAGAAACCCTAGTTTTTAGAGATTTCCCCCACCGCCAATGGCGGAACCACCATTGGCAGCACCACCATAGTAAGGCTATAAAAAGCCCCTATTGCCTCCTCTTCGAATCAAGATTTTCAGGCCATTTGAGGCTAGGGTTTCCGGCAAAAATTAGAAACTCGTCTCCAGCTTTCCCTACACATTCCGGCTGAGCCCAAGTCAGGCTGGCCATTCCTATCTCTCCACCTCCCCTCTTCTTCCTCTGGCCTCATCGGAGGTTGGGGTTTTCGCTCTTCATCTTTGGTTCCAGACAACAGGGGTTTCCGGCAGGCATAGAGGGAAACGCACCACCGGAAGAGGGAACCGTGTTGGGGCTGCGCAGGTAGGTTTTCTCCTCCTCTCTCTCTATTTTTTTCCTTCTTCTAGGCTACATCTAGCGTTTCCCGACTGGAAAACACGCCAGGGAAAGCCGGTTTTATCCAGCTTTGTGCGAACAAGGCATCCCAAGGACGCCATGCTTCATGTGTGCCTGGGACAGGGTCCCTGGGACGGGTTCCAAGCGTACGACAATGCGCACACGGTCCCTGGTGTGGCCTTCGGGTGCGCGCGCGACGTGGGGCATGGGTCCTAGCTCGACCGGGATGCATGGGGTGCCCTGGGAGCTAAGACTAGTCATGCTACGCCAAAGATGCGTCCATGCGATGCCATCCAAGATGGGCGTCATAGCGCATCGCTTGGGCATGCATGTGCGCGTGCGAACGCAATCCCTGGCACAGCCTTTGGGCACGCATGACGTGTAGGCATGGGTCCTGGTTCGACCAGGGCACACACACGTCTTGGAAATCATGATGTGCGGACCTAATGAGACAATAAAATTAGGATCATAAGACAATTTATCAAGTCTAACCATTGAATAGTAGATCCATATCATTGGATCTAACCTGACACTGAAATAGGCAAGGACCCATGAACCCTAAAAGGCAGACCCAGCGATCTAATTTCTAAATAGATCGAAATTGAGAAGGACTCCTTGTTATCTATTCATATCCAGGATTTTATAAATGAGACCAGGGTTGGGTTGAGTAATGAAGGACGCGACTCTAGGAAACTTCGATGTAGGTGCTCTATTGCTACTAGACTTTTAAAAAGAGCCCATGATTGTTTTGAGAATGCATGTTTTAAGTATAAGTTATATGACTTGTTTAGCATGACTTAATGAATTCAGCATGCATATGATAAATACATTGTTCATAGACATGTTTTGCAAACGATTGCATAAATTATATGATTTGTAGTATTGAGTTTTGAAAATTTGCATGTCCTTGAGGGTTACCAAAAGACGCTAGAGTGCCCAAAAGACGCTGAGTAGGCAGTTGTGAGGGACCCAAAGAGGACAGGTTTTGAAAAAGAGGTTTTTTGCTTGATTGATCGTATATGATTTGGGCTAGTAAGCTCATGGGCGCTATGCCGAGAGGTCTGGGGTGGTCTCCTAGGCTCTACCACTATTAGGTGGAAAGGGTACAACTCCAAAAAGGCATGTCCCTACTTCGACTGCATGTGGTACAGGGGGCTACCACTGGTGTCACGACAATGGGTCGAAGTGTTATATGCCCCGTGGAGGCTATGACCCTGTGTTCCCAGGTACCTGGGGACCACACAGCGAGGAGGTCGTGTGCATAATGGGCCCTATGTTTTGAGGATTTACTTGCATTGCATATGGCATGACATGAGGTTGGTCGACCATACCATATATCCATGAGTTGGATTCAGTTGAGCATCTTATGCATATCATTATGTTTATGATATATATGATACTTTTGACTTGGATTATATGATTTTTTGAGTCGTTAGTATTCCAATTCGACAATGGTTTTTAATATCAATATTGAACATGAGTGTTCAAACATGCACATGTTTTAAAGAGCATATGATTTTAAACATAGCACGCATTGTAAAACTAGTAGTGATGGACTCCTACCGAGTATAGCATATACTCACCCAATCCTTAACATTTTTAAGACACAAGTAAGCACTTAAGGACAGGATACGTGCGTGACAGAAGACACCCAAATATATCATTTTTCAGGACAACTCCACTCACGAGTAGAAGATGCCTCAGGAGCAAGTAAATAAAAAACAGACAATTATACATGTAAGTAAACACTCTACCCTTTGGACATGTATCTGTATTTATTTACAGTTGGGTTGTGAGCTGTGTCTGGATTGACCTGGGAAGACATTTATGATTACAATATTTTTCAAAAAACTACTTTGATTATTGTGAAAGCAAATGACACTCAGGGTTTTCAAAATGAGTTTAAATGAAAAGATTTTCTGCTACATTGCATGGTTTTTATAAAATGGTTTTCAAATAGGGATGCATCCTGCCTTAGGAATTAGATCTTGCATTTAAAAATGCATGGGAAAACCTGGGTCGTCACACGGGTGGCCAGATCCTCATAACTCCCCTAGCATAGCATCCCCAAGCTTATGCATGTTTAAAACAAAACCACAAGCCTCTGTGCTTATATGTAAAATAGGTTTCATATGTATCAGACAATCTATCTATTTACTTAGGGCTGGAATATCTTGTAGTTGCATATTCACTTAGAGTCTAGTCCTCAATTCTAACTTAACCATTTCATATGTGTTTGGTTGGATCATAAGGGTTTCATGGGATTTAATTACACTTGGCTACATAAGGTCATGTGTTCAACATGTAAATCCCATGTAGATGCATTCACAAATCCTCCTACCTTCAAGTAGTGATCCATCTCTTTAGATCCTCCATGATCCTAACCTGTATGAAATATGTAAATCTATACATACTTGATCTTTCATAGATCCTTTGATCAACAATTTATATTTGTTGATAAAGATCAAGAACTTAGATCTGCTATCATCTAATTCTCCTTTGATCTAAGTTTAGTTGTTTGATCATCCCTAAGGAGAATGATCTTAGTTCTCTTCTTTGAATCATATTTGATCAAGGGTTTAGATATTCTATTTTATCTAAGATCTTCTGTTTGTTCTAAGATCTTCTATTCTATTTGATCTAAGTTGCAAGCAATATATATCATCATCAAGAAGTATTTATTTATGTTTATTATTTTTGATCATCCAAGATCTAATGGATCTTGTTTGATCATCCTTATCTTACTTACAATTTTTATTAGGGTTAGATAATTTACTAACCTTTTATGCTCTTATTATTATTATTATTCAACTAGTTAATGTTTTAGTGGTTGAAGATAACTTATTTCAGCCTAAGTCTAGACTGCTTCCTCTTATTTCCAATTGGCTAAGGCTTACTAGCTGAATGGGTGAACACAAAGTGGTTACATCAATCCTCATGTAAGGAGGCGTTTAGACCTCACAAACATCAACGGAAGGTAGGCGAAGAGCAAGGCTCTATTAGAAAACTCTCTTAACCACCATGTTCAACATTCACCAAAGTGACCTTAGCTCAACCTTTCATAAGGTTCTTACGAGCATGTTAATCCTAAGTACTCTTTCTAATTGATTTTAATTAAGTCCATGAACATTTAAAATGTTATTCATGGGGTTTGTTATTCTCCTAGTTTGGGCCAAGGATTTGATATTCCTTATATTGTCCTACTAGCTATAGCCCTTACTAATTAAGTCCAAGTCAAATAATTCACTCTTATTTGTGTCATAAAACTCTACTTTCTCAATAGATTCCATTTTTAGTGTTTAATGCTCTTTATCTCATAACTAGTTTAACAATTAAATCTACTAATAAAATTTAACCATAAATGAATTATAACTTTAAAGCATAAAACTACATAATTGAACAACCTAATGATAATGGTACAAGGTACTTAAGATTACACTAGCATGATTTCTAACTAATGTACTTTATCTAATAAACTCAAATTAAACTACCATGGACCTAAGGTACCATCTCATACCATAATCTAATCTAACATGAAATATTAGCATGGTCCTAAGTTACAATTGCATGAAATCATACCAACATGGTCCTAAGTTACAATTCTTCATTCATGAATAATTTTATGGACATTTGAAATGAAGTTATACTAAAATAATCTATCGTGGATCCTATATTCATAAAATAAATCAAATGAAATCAATGCATAACTCAAGCTAACCCATTTCTAATTATTAAAGCTTTTACTGATGATCCAACCATTAGATCTTTGGGTCTTTTCCTTTTAAATCAAGGGTTTTAATTAATTTTAGGGCTTTTACTCCATTAAGGTCCAACATCATATCCCTTTGTTTTTTTCCATATTCAATCCATGATCTCAATGGATTCCATTATAATATCATTCATTCAATCCATCCCAAGGCTCTGATCATACTTGATCTTATTGATCAAGTGAGTCCCTTTGTATTTTTAGGGTTTTTCTACCATAAAGGGTAAATCCCTCAGTTTATCTTAGATCAGTCCAAATAAGTCATGGATATCACTTTATTTCAACATTATATCATTAGTAAGTCAGATCCCTAAGATTTGATCTTCTCAGATTTTGAAGATCATGAAAATTAGAAGCTTAATTCTTAAATATAGAAAGTTTATGAAGAATTTTCTATATATTATGATTTCAAAAGAAAATAGAAGTTATAAGCTTTCCATAGCTTCTTTCTTATATCAATTTGGAGCTCAAATGACTCCATAATTGAACTGTGAAGTTCACAGTCGTTCGTAGGGTCCAAATTTGATCTAGGCCCAACGAAATGGACGACCAAGATTGATCGAGCAGAGAGGGCCGGGTGGAGCAATCGCCGCACACCCGTCATCGGGATGCACGTGTAATGCACTCCCCCCATGATCTGTGTTGTCACGTGGTCATCTCTGTACTATGTTTCGCAACGCGTCCTGCAAATCCCAGTTTGATTTGGAGATCAGACAGTCTGTTTTGGATTGTCCAATCAATCCTCTTCAATCAAAGGCTTAAAACTTAATAAAAATTCTTTAAATTTCTACCCTAGGGCTTTTTGACCCTTCTGGATTGATTGGATGCTCGTATTTTTTCATTTGAACCCTCCATCATTTAGAATTGAAGTGTTCTAGTCTTTACTTTATTTTTATAAATTTTAACCTAAAACTAATTATAGAAAAATAAAAATTACATAAAAAAATATGAAATAAGTATAAGAAGTTGTTCCACCTACCTGATTGGAGAAACAACATAGTTTTGAAGCCCAATTTGAAATAAATACCCTTTGATGATAAGATAGCCCGATAGTCCCTTTTTTTGTGATTTTCCATTGATTGCATTGTTGGATCTTGAAATTGATTGGGGGTTTTATAGATAAGATAGTCTAGGATTGTATGGATGGTTGGATTGGAGAGATTCAACTTGGAGTAGAGTGCCTAATTGAATTTAGGTCTCTTGTTCCAATTAGAGAGAGGAGAGAGAAAGTGCAAGAAGGAAGATTTTTGGGAGTTTGGGAATTTTGAGAAGGAATCTAGATCTGGTTTTTTAGAATAAGCAAGAAGATTTCATGGGAATTTTAATGAATTTTTGGAGGTGTATTTATAGGCGTTTTGCATTTTTTATAATTGCATGTAATAATTGTGTTTTCATTCTTTTAAATATTAATTTAACATTGGATCCTCCACTACCACCTCCTTCTCCACTAACAGCTGGTAGTGGTTTGACCACTCATTACATATTTTCTAATAGTTGGATTCTTTTGTCGGTCCCTTGTGGGCCCCACGAGGTGTGAGAGGACCATTTTGCCCTTTTATGGAGAAAAATTCATTTTATTCTTCTGAACTCAAAATTGAGTGTACTTAGTGGCGTTGGGATCATATTTATAAGTACATTCTAAATATTGAGGTCTTAGTTCTTTGCTATGGGTAAAATTATCATTTTACCCTTTTATTCATAAAATGGAGAAAATTAGGGATTTTTCATTTTAACTCAGAATTGAACATACTTAGTGTCATTCCTATTGGTTTTTTGAGTAAATTCATAATTTACAAGTTTTAAATCATGTTTTAATCTCTACAAAAAGAGAATTTTCAATAACCTAATATTCTAGCTCAGAATTTCTAAAAACTTAAACTTTATTGATTTTCTCAATCAATTTAGAAAAATTGGGGTTATTATAGGAATAAGCTATCTTCAACTAGTAAAACATTAACTAATTGAATAATAATAATAATAGGAGCATAAAAGGTTAGTAAATTATCTAATTCTAATTAAAATTGTAAGTAAGATAAGGATGATCAAACAAGATACATAGGATCTAGAGTGATCAAGAATAATAAGAATCCTACTGTCATATTTTATTATGTATCTATATATTTATGTTGTAGAAAAATCTAGATAGAGAATCCAAACCCTTGATCAAACATGATTCTAGGAAAATTTGGGCATCCCTTATAGGAATACATGAAGAAAGAATACTTGTATAAAGGAATAACTCTATACGTATGGTATGATAGATATATGAATCAAGACCATGATGCACAATATGGAGTGAATACCACTTGAGATGTATGAATCGAGACCATGATAGCACTTTAAGGTAGGTGGATGTATAAGAATGTATTAAGGATTCATGTGTATACATACATGATCTTCTGCCTAGAATTATAGACCTTTATGATATAAGTATACTTGGTACCTTAGAATAATAATGATCTAATCAAATGATCCAACCAAGTGATCTAACCCCATGATCCAATTCAACTAATCCAATCTAATGATCTAATCAAATGATGAGAAATTAATGAGATGTGTAGACAAAGGAAACCCTAAGAATAAGGCATAGAAAATATTCTAGCTTTAGTTAAACAGACACATCATTTGTTATGTACAATGTATTTTATATACAAGCTTGGTGGCTTGTGATTTTGTTTTACACAACCATAGGACTGGGGATGCTATGCTAGGGAAGTTATGAGGGTTTGGCCATCCGCTTCTTGAAATTTGTATGATGGATACCATCCCTAAAGAGAGGCTAAACGTCGGGTGGGAAATCATGGGAAGGCCACCACTGTGACAGCCATGATCTTGCCCATGCGGACATGGATTTTGTTATTTTCACAGTTGGTATTAGTGAATTATTATGCAGTTATCCAGGCACGTTGTACGGATTTAGACTGCGGCATAGTGGTCCTTGAGTATTTTGCATTATAATGCACAAATGATAGGCATAGTGTAATGCCATGGCATGATGAGATGCCACTACATGAGTTCCTAGAAAGAAAATCCTCATATGAGAATTGGCTGAATATTGATCTCCTAAGTGGGAGTATAGCTAGGGGAAGGAACAAATTTTGAGTATTTTCACTATTTTAATGGATTTATCCTATCCTATATAAATAATGTATATACTCTATGTTGAGATAATCCATGAGTAGATAACCATGATAGAATAATGACTGGGGTATTTATTCTTATATTAGTGAAGTAGTATATTTTTGTATCCCCTACCAAACATAGCTTGCTGAGATATTGTAAATGTTTAAATGTTTACGATATCTCCAATACAAGGAAGGAGACTTACAGAAGTAAAGCTTGAAGACTTAGAAGCTGCCAGACTGCTTAGGGTATTTCCCTTGAAGATTGTGTAATCTGGTTATGTACTTTGTAATTTGGATTGTATTTGGACAATGGATTGTAATTGTAATATAGGAGCTATGTAAAAGTGAATTACTGAATGATTCTTGGTGTTCAATAAAATTTTATTTTATACAAAATTCCTATGTGCATTATGTACTTTGAGGTAAGACTTGGGTTTTGTTACAAATGAATTTAAAAGAAAAGAATTTTTACTACATTGTTTGCGAATTTTTTTTACCACTAAGGGCCCTACCTTTGAAAAATGTATTACAAAATGTGTTACAAAAACCTGGGTCATCACAGTTACAATACCATGCATTTTAAAATATGTGTGTCAATTTTTGATTTGTTAATGATTGTGACTTTAAAATTGATCATTCTAGAGAGTGGACATTAAGAATAAGAAGGCTCATGTGTTAGATTTTTACATTTCATTTCAAAATGCATCCAAACACTTGCTTGAAGTATGCTTGTTGTAGCTATCCAGGTGAATAGAAATAGTACCATGCATTTTTAACAATGTGCGTGATTTTTTAATTCATTAATGGCTGTAAATGTTTGAAATTGATCATTCTAAATAGTGAACATTGAGACTAAGAAGGCTTATGTGTTCGATTTTTAACGTTCATTTAAAAAGGCATCTAAATACATGCTTGATGTATGTTTGTCATAATTGTCCTCGTGAAAGTGATAGTACCATGCATTTTAAACAATGTGCATGATTTTTTGATTCATTAATGGTTGTAAATTTTTGAAGTTGACCAGTCCAGATAGTGGACATTAAGAATAAGAATATCTATGAGTTAGATTTTTATGTTTAATTTAAAATACTTGCTTGAAGTATGCTTGTTGTAGCTGTTTTCGTGAATAGTAGCAATGCCATGCATTTTTAACTGAGTGCATGATTTTTTGAATCATTAATGATTGTAAATACCTAAAATTGATTATTTTAGATAGTGAAATTGAGAATAAGAAGACCCATCTAACAGATTTTCAAGTATCATTAAAAAAGGCATCCAAATAATTGCTTGAAGAATGCTTGTTGCAATTGTCCACACGAATAGTAATAGTACCATGCATTTTTCACTATATGCACGATTTTCTGATTTGTTAATGGTTGTAAATGTCTGAAATTATTCATTCTACATGGTGGACATTGACAATGAGTGTAATGACCCAAATTTTGGAGACATTTTGGATAAAGAACAATCATGATGTTGCTATTTGCCAATGATATTGTAACTTGTCTATTTTGGGAATGAATATATGTTTATTATATGTTTAATGATCTTAATAGGTGGTTGGATGTTTTATCTTAATTAACATAGGAAACGTAGGAATTTGTGAAGAAAATCAGTGCCACTAGATTCTACACTCAAAATGGAATCCAACACCTCAAAGAATGCCAAAACCAGAGCTCGTATGAAGAAGTTATAGGCATTTGAAGATTGCGGGCATTTTTGTAAATTGCACCTAAAAACGTAAGACGAAAAATGCAAGGGGCCATTTTGATAACGGCACCCCTGTTTTCTTCCTCCTATAGCCACCGACATTCCCGATCCTTCCAGAACCACCTCTGTAAGGCGGTGCTAGGAAGAATGGCGGCCCTGCCTTCCCTCTCCTATAAATTTCCCCCACTCCCCCTTCTCCACTATGGTATTTCTTGGTTCAAATCCGATTCATTACCGTCTCTGGCAAAGAGGGTTTGGAGCAAACGTTCCAGGTGTACGACGGCTCCACAGTGGATTTCCAGGTACATCCTCCTCCCCATCCTATTCCTCCCTTCTTTCCCTTTTGTTTTCCCCCAGAGTCCGACCAGATCTAATGTTTCCCGGCCGGAGAATACCTTAGGAAGAAGGGTTCATTCCGGAACCCTCACCCCGATGACCAAGGTTCCGACAGGGAGCTGAAACCACTAACAAGGGCACCATTTCAAACTGCCCAAGTTGGTCCTCATTACCCTCTCCTTCCTAGCCCAGATCCACGTTGGATCTGGGTGCTTTTCTGGCCAAAAATCATCAACTTTCTGTAAAAGAGACCAGACGGGTGGAAACCCGTCGGAGGCTATGCCTCCTAGGGGTGTACGAGCGGTCCAGGGGCGAATGGGCGTGACATACGCCCATGCCGAGCTCCCTAGGGTGACAGTCACGCTCATGTCGCATGTGAACAGATGCCCAACTCGACCAAGACACTCGAGCATCTCAGGAGCAAGGACGTGCATGCAACTAACGCATAAGATGCGTCCGCGCGACGCTGTCCGGAACGCCCACCCTAGCGCACCATTTCAGACATTCGAACGCACACCATTTGAACGTACACATGTGGGCCAACATGGCTGCGGTACGAATAGGGCGCACACGCATGGGTCGTCCATTAAGGGGTGACACAAAAAACCAAATTCGAAAGCTGTATAATTCCGATAAATGATCCGAAAGAACCAATTGCGTTTGTAATTTCGACACGGACCCAATTGTAATATTTAGGACATGCTGAGATAAAGGTCAACCTAAGAATGTCATAGAGTGATCCCTAGAAACCAACCAATCATATAGATCTAATCTTTGCCCGGTGAACCTACAAATAAAGTCTGGATCTTATGTTTGAACATCATTCAGGACTGTACTAAGGTATTGACTAGAATTAAAGAGAGGCACGAGCTCAGAAACAATGCTCGAGGTAGGTAGTCTGATACTACTCTATTTTCAAAATGCATCCCAAACCCTATTTAAGTTACCTGTTTTTATTTCTGTATCTAGTATGTGTTTTTATACAAGTGCGCGAGACCTGCTTTCATGATTTATGTATTTGACAAATCTTGCATTGAATTAAGAATGTTGTTGGGAAATAATGTTCTTATATGAGGTTACAGATTTATAACATTAAGTACAGTACTAGCATGAGTAGCGTTTATGCCGTGCTCGCATACTTTGAAAACAAATGCATAAATTGCATGATTTATGTTGATTTGGGATTTAAACTATGTATGTTTTGGGCTATTGAGCCTAGTGGGCACTATGATGAGGGGTACGAGTTTGGCCTCTCGGCCTCCACCAACAAAAAGGTGGATCGTATCGCTGCCAGAAATGGCATTGTCCCTTCCCTAACTACTGTGGTAAACAAGGACAACCACTGGAGGTGTTCACGGCACCCTTTCGGGTACATATCCATAGTTACCATGGAGGCTATGGTGGACTAGTCTCTAGATACCAGAGACACGTGATCCAGAGGGATTCTGGTCGTGAGCATAGTGACCCTATGATTTTGGTGTGATTGATATGCATATAGCATTGAAATGGTCATAAACAAGTACTCCTGACCAGTTCACTTCAGACCCTGTGCATGATGCTATTGTTTGACTCATATGAAGACTATTTTAAGTATTTACTGATCATTATTTACAACTCATTGATTTGACGTATTGTAGATCTCATGACATAGATATATTGATTTCTATTGATTTCGGCTTTCTGAAATTAGGCATACTGCTAGTATTGCATACTGAGGTTTAATAAAGAATTTTAATAGATGGCATTGCTTACATTTTTTTTGTCATACAAATGTGCACTTATTTCAAATTAAGCATCCCGATGTTGTACATGCAAACCCTTTGAACTTTGTATGATGCATTGCTGTGTTTTCAAAAAGGGTAGTGTCAGGTTACCTACTGAGTATGATAAATACTCAACCCAATCCATCATTTTTCAGATCAAACAACGTACAAATAGAAGGAGTACCAGGAGGCGTTAGACCCACAGTCGAGTAGGGAAAGGTAAGACTTAATTAGTGATTCTTTTGGTACTTGTTGTAATCTTGGTTGTAAGTATTTGTTTATAGCTATGGCTGTGACTAACAATCCTTGGAGTAATACTTATTTTCATTTGATCTATAAATTTCCATGGCACTATGCATTGAGAGTTCATTATAACACTCGGGCTCTTTGTACAATGATTTTTCAAAAGAAAAAAAATTCCTCGCATTCTTTTGCATAAATTGTTTTAAAAATAGAGATCGATCTCGCTATGTTTTTATAAAATTGCATTATAAAACCTGGGTCATCACAATAAGAAATCCCATGTGTTACATTTTTAAGTTTCATTCAAAAAGGCATCAAAATACTTGCTTGAAGTATGCTTGTTGTAGCTGTCAGTGTGAATAGTAAATATATCATGCGTTTCTAAATATGTGCATCATTTTTGAAATTGATGATTCTAAGTAGTAGACATTGAGAATAAGAAGATACATGTGTTATATTTCCAAGTTTCATTCTAAAAGGCATCCAAATTCTTGCTTGAAGTATGCTCGTTGTGGCTGTTCGTGTGAATAGTAACAATACCAAGCGTTTTTAACTATGCGTGTGATTTTCTGACTTGGCAATGGCTGAAAATGTTTGAAATTGACCATTCTATTTAAGATACATTGATAATAAGATGGCTCATGTGTTAGATTTTCAAATTTCATTCAAAAAGGCATCCAAATATTTTCTTGAAGTATGGTTGTCATAGCTATCCAAGTGAATTGTAATAGTATCATGTGTTCCTAAAAATGTGCGTGACTTTTTTATTCATCAATAGTAGTCAGTGTTTGAAATTGATCATTCTAAATAGTGAACATTGAGAATAATAAGAATCATGTGTTAGATTTTTGTGTTTCTTCCAAAAAGGCATCCAAATACTTGCTTGGATTATGCTTGTTGTTGCTAACCACATGAATAGCAATAGTACCATGTGTTTCTATCTATGTGTCTGAATTTTTAATTTGTTAATGCTAGTAAATTCACAAGATTGATCATTCTAGATAGTGGACATTGAGATTAAAAAGACCCATGTGTTAGATTTTCAAGTTTCATTCGAAAGGCATCTAAATACTTGCTTGCAATATACTTGTTGTAGCTATCTTTGTCAATAGATATATTACCATGCATTTTTAACTATGTGAGTGATTTTCTAATTATTTAATAGTTGTAAATTTTTGAAATTGATTATTATAGATAATGAGCGCTGGGAATTACAAGATCCATGTGTTAGATTTTTTCATCTCATTCAGAAAGGCATCCAAATACTTGCTTGAAGTATGCTTGTTGTAGTTGTCCATGTGACTACTATCAGTACCATGCATTTTTAACTATGTGTGTGATTTTTTAATTCAATAATGATTGTAAATGTTTAACATTGATCATTCTACATAGTGGACATTGAGAATAAAGAGACCCATTTGTTAGATTTTCAATTTTCATTCAAAAAGGCATCCAAATACTTGCTTGACCTATGCATGTTGTAGTTGTCCTCATGAATAGTAACAATGCCATGCATTTTTAAGTATGTGCATGATTTTTTTATTCTTTAATGGTGGTAAATTTTTAAAAATGATCATTCTAGATAGTGGACATTGAGAATGAGAAGGTCATGTGTTAGATTTTCAAGTTTCATTCAAAAAGGCATCAAAATACTTGCTTAAAGCATGCTTGTTGTAGTTGTGTGCATGAATAGTAACAATACCATGTGTTTTTAACTATGTGTGTGATTTTCTGATTCATTAATGATAGTAAATTTTTAAATTTGATTGTTCTAGATAGTGGATAGTGAGAATAAGATGACCCATGTTTTAAATTTTCAAGTTTCATTCCGAAAGGCACCCAAATACTTTCTTGAAAAATTCATGGGTGAATAGTAATGGTACCATTCGTTTTTAACTATGTGCGTGATTTTCTAATTCGTTAATTGTTGTAAATGTTAGAAATTGATCTTTATAGATAGTTTACATTGAGAATAAGAAGATCCATGTGTTAGATTTTCAATTTTCATTCAAAAATGTATCCAAATACTTGCTTAAAGCATGCTTGTAGATGTTCATGTGAATAGTAACAATACCATGCATTTTTATCTATGTGTGTGATTTTTTTATTTGTTAATGATTGTAAATTTTTAAAATTGACCATTCAAGATAGTGGACATTGGGAATAAAAAGGCCCTTGTGTTATATTTTCAAGTTTCATTCAAAAAGGCATCTAAATACTTGCTTGAAGCATACTTGTTGTAGCTGTCCACATGAAAAGTAACAATACCATGCATTTTTAACTATATGTATGATTTTCTAATTTGGTAATGACTATAAATTTTTAAAATTGATCTTTCGAGATAGTGGACATCAAAAACAAGAAGATCCATGTGTTAGATTTTCAAGTTTCATTCAAAAAGCACCCACGTACTTGATTGAAAAATGCTTGTTGTAGCTGTTTGCCAGAATAGCAATAGAACAAAGTGTTTTTAAGTATGTGCATGCTTTTTTGATTAGTTAATGGTTGTAAATGTTTGAAATTGATCATTCTATATAGTGGACATTGAGAATAAGAGGGCCCCATGTGTTAGATTTTCAAGTTTCATTAGAAAAGGCATCCTAATACTTGCTTGAAGTATGGTTGTCATAGCTATCCAAGTGAATAGCAACAATACCTTGCGTTTCTTGCTATGTGCATGATTTTTTAATTCATTAATGGTAGTCAATGTTTGAAATTGATCATTCTTGATAGTGGGCATTGAGAATAAGATGACTTGTATGTTAGATTTTCATGTTTTATCCAAGGTGCATCCAAATACTTCCCTAAATTATGCATGTTGTAGCTATCCGCATGAATAGTAACAGTACCATGCATTTCTAACTATGTGCCTGATTTTCTAATTAGTTAATGATTGTAAATGTTTAATATTGATCATTCTAGATATTGGATAGTGAGAATAAGAAGACCCATGTATTAGATTTTCAGGTTTCATTCAAAAAGGCATCTAAATACATGCTTGTTGTAGTAGTCATTTAACATGAATAGTAAAAGTATCATATGTTTTTAACTATGTGAGTGATTTTTTGATTTGGTAATCTTTATAAATGTTTAAAATTGATCATTTTTGGATCATGAGGAATGAGAATAAGAAGATCCATGTTCTAGATTTTTTTTTGTTTCTTTCAAAAATAATTCCAAATATTTGCTTGAAGAAAGCTTTTTGTAGTTGTCCACGTGAATAGTAACAATACCACACGTTTTTAACTATGTGTGTGATTTTCTAATTCGTTGACGATTGTAAATGTTTGAAATTGATCATTCTAGATAGTGGACATTGAGAATGAGAAGTCCCATGTGTTAGATTTTCAAGTTTCATTCAAATAAGCCTCCAAATGCTTGCGTGCAATATGCTTATTGTTGCTGTATATATGAATAGTAACAATACCATGCATTTTTTACTATGTGCATGATTCTTTGATTTTTAATGATTGTAAATTTTTAAAATTACTCATTCTAGATAGTGGACATTGGGTATAAGAAGACCATGTGTTTGAATTTCAAGTTTCATTCAAAAAGGCATCCAAATACATGCTTAAAGTATGCTTGTTGTAGTTGTCCACATGAATAGTAACAATGCCATGCATTTTTAACTATGTGTGTGATTTTCTGATTCGGTAATGATTGTAAATATTTAAAATCGATAATTTCAGATAGTACACATTGAGAATAAGAAGTCTCATACATTAGTTTTTCAAGTTTGATTCAAAAAGGCATCTAAGTACTTGCTTGAAGTATACTTGTTGTAGTTGTTTGCTTGAATAGTAGCAGTATCATGTGTATTTAAATATGTGTGTAATTTATTTATTCATTAATTATTGTAAAATTTTAAAATTGATCATTCTAGATAGTGGACATTAAGAATAAAAAGGCTCATGTGTCAGATTTTTAACATTCTTTTAAAAAGGCCTCCAAATTCTTGCTTAAAGTATGATTGTCATAACTATCCATGTGAATAGCAAAAGTACAATTCAATTTTAACTATGTGCGTGATTTTCTTATTTGTTAATGGTTGCCAATGTTTGAAATTGATTGTTCTAGGTAGTGGACATTGAGAATAAGAAGACTCGTGAGTTAAATTTTAAAGTTTCATCCAAAAAGGCATCAAGATACTTGCTTGAATTATGCTTGTTGTAGTCAGTTCGAGTGAATAGTAATAGTTCAATGCATTTTCAACTATGTGCATAATTTTTTTATTCTCTAATGGTTGTAAATTTTTTAAATTGATCATTCTAGATAGTGGACATTGAGAATAAGAAGACCCATGTGTTAAATTTTCAAGTTTCTATCAAAATGGCATCCAAATACTAGCTTGAAGAATCCTTCTTCTTGTTGTCCTCGTGCATAGTGACAGTACTATGCATTTTTAACTATGAGTGTGATTTTCTAATTCGTTAATAGGTGTAAATGTTTAAAATTGATCATTCTAGATAGTGGACATTGAGAATAAGAAGATCCATATGTAAGATTTTCCAATTCCACTCAAAAAGGCATCCAAATACTTGGTTGAAGTACGCTTGTTGTATCTGTCCGCTTGAATAGTAACAATACCATGTGTTTTTAACTATATGCATGATTGTCTAATTTGGTAATGATTGCTAATGTTTCAAATTGATCATTCTAAATAGTGGACATTGAGAATAAGCAGACACATGTTGGATTTTAATGTTTCACTCAGAAAGGCATCCAAATTCTTGCTTGAAGAATGCTTGTTGTAGGTGTCTATGTGAATAGTAATAGTACCATCCATTTTTAACAATGTGCTTGATTTTTTGATTCGTTAGTGGTTGTAACTATTTGGAATTGATCATTCTAGATAGTGGACATTGAGAATATGAAGGCCCACTGGTTAAATTTTTAACTTTCATTTAAGAAGGCATCCAAATATTTCTTTGAAGCATGGTTGTCATAACTGTCCACTTAAATAATAAGAGTACCCTGTGTTTTTAAATATGTGCATGATTTTTTGATTTGTTAATAGTTGTTAATGTTTGAAATTGATCATTCTAGATAGTGGATAATGGAATAAGAAGACATGTATTAGATTTACAATGTGCGTGATTTTCTAACTCATTAATGGTTGTAATATTTTGAAATTGATTATTCTAGATGGTGGACATTGAGTCTAAGAGGACCCATTTATTTTATTTTCAAGTTTCAATAAAAAAGGCATCCATGTACCAACTTGACGAATCCTTGTTGTAGTTGTCCAAATGAATAGTAATAGTACCATGTAGTTTTTACTATGTGCATGATCTTTTATTTCATTAATGGTTGTAAATGTTTAAAATTGATCATTCATGATAGTGGACATTGAGAATAAGAAAATCCATGTGTTAGATTTTCAAGTTTCATTCAGAAAGGCATCCAAATGCTTGCTTGAAGTATACTTGTCATAACTATCCTCATGAATAGTAATAATACCACGTACTTTTAACTATGTGTTATTTTTTTATTCTTTAATGGTTGTACACTTTTGAAATTGATCATTCTATATAGTGGACATTGAGAATAAGAAGACCCAGGTATTAGATTTTCAAGTTTCATTCAAAAAGGCATCCAAATACTTGGTTGTAGTATACTTGTAGCTGTACACATGAATAGAACAATGCCATGCATTTCTAACTATGTACTTGATTTTTTAATTCGTTAATGATTGAAATTTTTTTAAATTGATCATTCAAGATAGTGAACATTGAGAATAAGAAGACCCATGTGTTAGATTTTCATGTTTCATTCAAAATGGCATCCAAATACTTGCTTGAAGTATGCTTGTTGAAGCTATACGTGTGAATAGTAAAAATTTCATGCTTTTCTTTACCATGTACCTGATTTTTTGATTCGTTAATGATTGAAAATTTTCAAAATTGATCATTCTAGATAGTGAACATTGAGAAGAAGACCCATGTGTTTTTAACTGTGTTAATGATTTTTTGATTCGTTAATGGTTGTCAATGTTTGAAATTGATAATTCTAGATAGTGGACATTGAGAATAAGAATACTCATCTATTATATTTTGATGTTTCTTCCAAAAAGACATCCAAATACTTGCTTGAACTATGCTTATTACAGCTGTTCGCATGAATACTAATAGCACCACCTGTTTCTAACTATGTGCATGATTTTTTGATTCGTTAATGGCTATAAATTTTTGAAATTGATCATTCTAGATAGTTGATATTGAGAATAATAAGACTCATGCATTAGATTTTCAAGTTTCGTTAAAAACAACAAGTAAATACTTACATGAAATATGTTTGTTGTAGTTGTACACATGAATAGCAACAATACCATGCATTTTAAACTATGTGCGTGACTTTTTGATTCATTAATGATTGAAAATTTTTAAAATTGATCATTCTAGATAGCGTATATTTAGAATAAGAAGGCCTATGTCTTAGATTTTCATGTTCCAATTGGAAAGGTATCCAAATACTTGCTTAAAGTAAGCTTGTTGTAGCTGTCTGCATTAATAGTAACAATAGCATGCATTTTTAAATATGTTTGTGATTTTTTGATTCATTAATGGTTGTAAATTTTTTAAATTGATCATTCTAGATAGTAGACATTGAGAATAAGAAGCCCATATGTTAGATTTTCAAGTTTCATTCAAAAAAAGCATCCAAATACATGCTTAAAATATGCTTGTAGCTATCCACATGAATAGTGACAATATCATGTGTTTTTAACTATGTGCTTGATTTTCTGATTCGGTAATGGTTGTAAATGTTTAAAATTGATCATTCTAGATGGTGGACATTGAGAACAAGAAGAACCATTTGTTAGATTTCAAATTTTCATTTAAAAAGGGATCCAAATACTTGCTTGAAGTATACTTGTTGTAGTTATTTGCGTGAATAGTGTCAGTACCATGTGTTTTTAACTATGTGCTTGATATTTTTATCTTTAATGGTTGTAAATATTTGAAAATGATTTTTCTAGATAGTGGACGTTGAGAATAAGAAGATCCATGTGTTAAATTTTTAGTTTTCATTCAAAAATGCATCCAAATACTTGCTTGAAGCATGCATGTTGTAGCTATCAGCGTAAATAGTAACAATACCATGTGTTTTTAACTATGTGCATGATTTTTTTATTCGTTAAAGTTTGTAAAGTTTTAAAACTCAACATTATATATAGTGGACATTGAGAATAAGAATACCCATTAGTTGGATTTTTAAGTTTCATTCAAAGAGGCATGCAAATACTTGCTTGAAGCATGCTTGCTATTGCTGTACACGTCAAACAATACCATGCATTTTTTACTATATGCATGGTTTTCTGATTTGTTAATGATTGTAAATTTTTAAAATTGATCATTCTATATTGTGGACATTGAGAATAAGAAGGCCCATGTCTTACATTTTCATGTTCCATTCAAAATGGTGTCAAGATGCTTGCTTGAAGTATGCATGTTGTAGTTGTTCCGCCTAAATAGTAACAAGATCATGCGTTTCTAAATGTGCATTATTTTCTTATTCATTAATGGTTGTTAATTTTTTTAAATTGATCATTTCACATAGTGGACATTGAGAATAAGGAGACCATGTGCTATATTTTAAAGTTCCATTCTAAAAGGCATCCAAATACATGCTTAAAGTATGCTTATTGTAGCTATCTATGTGAATAGTAACAATACCATGCTTTTTTAATTCTGTGCATGATTTTCAAATTTGATAATTATTGTTAATGTTTCAAATTTCTCATTCCAGATAGTGGACATTGAGAATAAGAAGACCCATATGCTAGAATTACAAGTTTCATTCAAAAAGGCATCTAAATCCTTGCTTCACGTATTCTTGTTGTATCTGTTTGCATGAATAGTAATAATACCAAGCATTTTTAACTATGTGCATGATTTTCTGATTCTTTAATGATCATAAATATTTAAAATAGATATTTCTAGAGAGTGGAAATTGAGAATAAGATGGTCCATGTGTTAGATTTTTAGGTTTCATTCAGAAAGGCATCCAAATACTTGCCTAAAGAATCCTTGTTTACGTGAATAGTAATAGTACCATGCATTTTTAACTATGTGCATGATTTTTTGATTCATTAATGGTTGTAAATGTTTGAAATTGAACATTCTAGATAGTGGACATTGAGAATAAGATGACCCATGTGTTAGATTTTCAAGTTTCATTCAAAAAGGCATCTAAATACTTCCTTGAAGCATGCATTTTGTAGCTGTCTTGTGAATAGTAACAACACCATGCATGTTTAATTATGTGCATGATTTTTTGTTTCATTAATGATTGTAAATTTTTAAAATTGATCATTCTAGCTAGTGTACTTTGAGAATAAGATCACCCATGTGTTAGATTTTTAAGTTTCATTCAAAAAAACATCCAAATACTTGATTGACAACTCCTTGTTATAGCTATTTGCTTAATAGTAATAATACCATGTGTTTTTAATTATATGTGTGATTTACTAATTCATTCATGGATGCAAATGGTTGAAATTGATCATTCTAGATAGTGGACATTGAGAATAAGGAGACCATATGTTAGATTTTCAAGTTCCATTCAAAAAGGCATCCAAATACATGCTTAAAGTATGCTTGTTGTACCTATCTATGTGAATAGTAACAATACCATAGTTTTTTAACTCTGTGCATGATTTTTAGATTCGGTAATTATTGTTATTGTTTAAAATTGCTCACACAAGATAGTGGAAATTGAGAATAAGAAGATCCATATGCTAGAATTTCAAGTTTCATTCAAAAAGGCATCTAAATCCTTGCTTCACGTATTCTTGTTGTAGTTGTCCACATGAATAGTAATAGTACCAAGCATTTTTAACTATGAGCATTATTTTTTTATTCTTTAATGGTCAAAAATATTTAAGAAAGATCTTTCTAGAGAGTGGACATTGATAATAAGATGGACCACGTGTTAGATTTTTAGGTTTCATTTAGAAAGGCATCCAAATACTTGCCTGAGGAATCCTTGTTGTCATTGTCGCGTGAATAGTAATAGTACCATGCATTTTTAACTATGTGTATTTTTTTTATTCATTAATGGTTGTAAATGTTTGAAATTAAACATTCTAGATAGCGGACATTGAGAATAAGATGTCCCATGTGTTAAATTCTCAAGTTTCACTCAAAAAGGCATCCAAATACTTCATTGAAGCATGCATGTTGTAGTTATCCAAGTGAATAGTAACAACACCATGCGTGTTTAACTATGTGCATGATTTTTTGTTTCATTGATGATTATAAAAATTTAAAATTAATCATTCTAGCTAGTGGACTTTGAGAATAAGAACACCCATGTGTTAGATTTTCAAGTTTCATTCAAAAAAGCATCCAAATACTTGATTGATGAATACTTCCTGTAGCTATCTCCCTGAATAGTAATAATACCATGCATTTTTAACTATGTGCATGATTTTGGAAATTCGTTCATGGTTGCAAATGGTTGATATTGATCATTCTAGATAGTGGACATTGAGAATAAAGAGACCATGTGTTAGATTTTCAAGTTCCATTCAAAAAGGCATCCAAATACATGCTTAAAGTATGCTTGCTATACCTATCTGCATGAATAGTAATAATACCATGCGTTTTTAACTCTTTGTGTGATTTTTAGATTTGGTAATTGTTGTTAATGTTTAAAATTGAACATTCCAGATAGTGGACATTGAGAATAAGAAGACCCATATGCTAGAATTTCAAGTTTTATTCAAAAGGCATCTAAATCCTTGCTTCACATATTCTTGTCTGTAGTTGTTCACATGAATAGTAGCAGTGCCAAGCATTTTAACTATGTGGATGATTTTTTGATTCTTTAATGGTCATGAATATTTAAAATAGATCTTTTTAGAGAGTGGACATTGAGAATATGATGGCCCATGTGTTAGATTTTTAGGTTTCATTCAGAAAGGCGTCCAAATACTTACCTAAAGAATTCTTATTTGCATGAATAGTAATAGTACCATGTGTTTTTAACTATGTGTGTGATTTTTTGATTCATTAATGACTGTAAATGTTTGAAATTGAACAATCTAGATAGTGGACATTGAGATTAAGATACCATGTGATAGATTTTCAAGATTCGTTCAAAAAGGCATCCAAATACTTCTTTGAAGCATGCTTGTTGTAGTTGTCTGCGTGAATAGTGACAACACCATGCGTGTTTAACTATGTGCATGATTTTTGTTTCATTAATGATTGTAAATTTTTAAAATTGATCATTCTAGCTAGTGGACTTTGAGAATAAGATCACACATTTGTTATATTTTCAAGTTTCATTCAAAAAAGCATCCAAATACTTGATTGATGAATCCTTGTCGAAGTTATCCACTTGAATAGTAATAATACCATGCCTTTTTAACTATGTGTGTGATTTACTAATTCATTCATGGTTGGAAATAGTTGAAATTAATCATTCTAGATAGTGGACATTGAGATAAGAAGATCCATGTTTCAGATTTTCGAGTTTCATTCAAAAAGGCATCCAAATACTTCTTGGAAGCATGCTTGTTGCAAATGTTTGAAATTGATTGTTCAAGATAGTGGACAATGAGAACAAGAAGCCCCATGTGTTAGATTTTAAAATTCCATTTAGAAAAGTATCCAAATACTTGCTTGAAGTGTCCTTGTTGTTGCTGTCTGTGTGAATAGTAACAATACCCTACATTTTTAACTATGTTTATGATTTTCTGATTCGTTAATGATTGTAAATTTTTAAAACTAATCATTCTAGATAGTGGACATTTAGAATAAGAAGGCTTATGTGTTAGATTTTGAAGTTTCATTCAAAAAGGCATCCAAATACTTGCTTAAAGAATCCTTGTTGTAGTTGTCTCTATGTGTAGTAACAGTACCATGTGTTTTTAACTATGTGCGTGATTACCTAATTCATTAATTGTTGTAAATGTTTCAAATTGATCATTCTTGATAGTGGAAAATGAAACTAAGAATATCCATGTGTTAGATTGTCAAGTTTCATTTAAAAAGCCATCCAAATACTTGCTGACTAGTCCTTGTTATAGCTATCCATGTGAATAGTAGTACCATGCATTTTTAACTATGTTCATAATTTTCTAATTAGTTAGAGGTTGTAAATGTTTGAAATTGATAATTCTAGATAGTGGAGATTGGAAATAAGAAGTCCTATGTGTTATATTTTCAAGTTTCATTTAAAAAGGCAACCTAATACTTGCTTGAAGTATGCATGTTGTAGCTTTACAAGTGAATAGTAAGAATACCATGCATTTTTAACTACGTGCTTGATCTTCTGATTTGTTAATGATTGTAAATTTTTAAAATTGATCATTTTAGATAGTAGACATTGATAATAAGAAGGCCATGTCTTAGATTTTCAAGTTTTACTCAAAAGATATCCAAGTACTTGCTCGAAATATGCTTGTTGTAGCTGTCCACGCGAATAGTAATAGTATCATGTGTTTTTAAATGAAAAGCATGTTTGTTTGTAAATTTTTGTAATTGATCATTCTGGATAGTGGAGATTAAGAATAAGAAGGCCCATATGTAAGATTTTTAACTTTCATTTAAAAAAGCATCCAAATACTTGATTGAAGTATGATTGTCATAATGGTCCACATGAATAGTTACAATACTATGCATTTTCAACTATGTGCATTATTTTCTAATTCGTTAATGGCTGTAAATTTTTGAAATTGATCATTCTATATAGCATACAATGACAATAAGAAAACCCATGTCTTAGATTTTTAAGTTTCATTCAAAAAGCCATCCAAATAGTTGCTTGATGAAAGCTTATTATAGGTGTCTACTTGAATAGGCAATAGTATCATGCGTTTTCAACTATGTGCAAGATTTTCCAATTTGTTAATGGCTATAAATGTTTCAAATTAATCATTCTAGATAGTATACATTGTGAATAAGAAGGCCTATGTGTTAGATTTTTAACTTTCATTCAGAAACGAATCCAAATAGTTGCCTAAAATATGACTATTATAACTATCCAAGTGAATAGTAACAGGACCATGTGCGTGATTTTGTAATTCATTAATGGTTTTTAATTTTTGAAATTGATCATTCTAGATAGTGGACATTGAGAATAAGAAGCCTCATATGTTAGATTTTTAAGTTTCTTCCAAAAAGGCATCCAAATACTTCCTAGAATTATGCTAGTTGTAGCTGCTCAAGTGAATAGTAATTGTACCATGCATTTTTAACTATGTGCATGATTTGCTAATTCGTTAATGGTTGTAAATTTTTGAAATTGACCATTCTAGATAGTGGACATTGAGAATAAGAAGGCCTGTGTCTTAGATTTTTCAACTTTCATTAAAATAGGCATCCAAATACTTGGTTGAAGTATGCTTGTTGTAGCTGTTCGCATGAATAATAACAGTACCATATGTTTTTAACTATGTGCGTGGTTTTCTAATTCATTAATCATTGAAATATTTTTGAAATTGAACATTCTAGATAGTGGACATTTAGAATAAGAATATCTATGTGTTATATTTTTACGTTTCATTCAAAAGGCATCCAAATACTTGCTTGAAATGTGCTTGTTATAGCTGTCCGTATGAATAGTAATGATACCATGCATTTTTAACTATTTGATTTTATAATTCGTTAATGGTTGTAAATGTTTGAAATTGATCATTCTAGATATTGTACATTGATTATAAGAAGATCCATGTGTTAAATTGTCAAGTTTCCTTCAAAATGCATCCAAATACTTGCTTGAAGTATGCATACTGTAGCTGTCCATGTGAATAGTAATAATACCAAGCAGTTTTAACTGTGACTATGGTTTTCTAATTTTTGTAAATTTTTAAAATTGATCATTCTAAATAGTGGACATTGTGAATAAGAAAACCCATGCTATATTATCAAGTTTCATTCTAAAAGGCATCCTAATACTAGCTTGAAGAATCCTAGTTGTAGTTGTCCACATGCATAGTAACAATACAATGCATTTTTAACTATGTGCATGATTTTCTGATTCATTAATTGTTGTAAATGTTTAAAAATTTTCATTCTAGGTAGTGTACAATAAGAATAAGAAGACCCTTGTGTAAGATTTTCAATTTCCATTATAAAAGGCATCCAAATACTTGTTTAAAGTATGCTTGTTTATCTTTCTACTTGAATAGTAACAACACCATGTGTTTTCAACTATGTGTGTGATTTTTTAATTTGGTAATGATTGTAAATGTTTAAAATTGATCATTCTAAATACTGAACATTAAGAATAAGAAGACCCATGTATTAGATTTTTGAGTTTCATCTAAAAGGCATCCAAATTCTTACTTGAAGAATGCTTGTTGTAGTTGTCTGTGTAAATAGTAATAGTACCTCGCTTTTTTAACTATATGAGTGATTTTATAATTTGTTAATGGTTATAAATGTTTGAAATTGATCATTCTAGATAGTGGACATTGAGAATAAGAATGTCCATGTGTTAGATTTTTAACTTCATTTAAAATGGCATCCTAATACTTGCTTGAAGTATGGTTGTAACAACGATCCTCGTGAATAGTAACAATGCCATGTGTTTTTAACTATATGCATGATATTCTAATTAGTTAATAGTTGTCAATGTTTGAAATTGTTCATTCTAGGTAGTGTATAATAGAATAAGAAGACTCATAATAGAATTTCTAGTTTAATCCAAACAGGCATCCAAATACTTGCTTGAATTATTCTTGTTGTAGCTATCAACATAAATAGTAATAGTACCACGTGTTTTTAACTATGATCATGATTTTTTAACTCGTTAATGGTTGTAAATTTTTCAAATTGATCATTATAGATAATGTACATTGAGAATAAGAGACCCAATTATTAGATTTTCAAGTTTCATTCAAAAAGCCATCCATATACTTGCTTGACAAATCCTTATTGTTGTTGTACACGTGAATAGTAGTAGTACCATGCATTTTTTAATATGTGTGTGATTTTCTAATTTTTTAATTGTTGTAAATCTTTCAAATTGATCATTCTAGATAATGGACATTGAGAATAAGAAAACCCAAGTGTTAGATTATCAAGTTTCATTCAAAAAGGAATCCAAATACTTGCTATAAGTATACTTGTCATAATTATCCCTTGAATAGTAACAGTACCATGCATTTTTAACTATGTGCATCATTTTCTGATTCATTAATGTCTCTAAGTTTTTGAAATTGATCATTCTAGATAGTGGGGATGGAGAATAATAATACTCATGTGTTATATTTTCAAGTTTCATCTAAAAAGGCTTCCAAATACTAGCTTGAATTATGCTTGTTGTAGCTGTCTGTGTGAATAGTAGCAGTACTATGCATTTTTAACTATGTGGATGATTCTCTGATTCATTGATGGTTATAAATTTTTAAAATTAATCATTCTAGATAGTGGACATTGGGAATAAGAAAACCCATGTGTTATATTTTCTAGTTTCATTCAAAAAGGCATCTAAATACTTGCTTGAAACATGTTTGTTGTAGCTATCCAAGTAAATGGTAACAATACCATGCATTTTTAACTATGTGCATGATTTTTTGATTCATCAATGATTGTAAATTTTTAAAATTGATCATTCTCAATTATGGGCATTGATAATAAGAAGCCCCATGTGTTAAATTTTCAAGTTTCAATCAAAAAGGTATCCAAATACTTGCTTGAACAATCCTTGTTGTAGCTGTCTGCTTGAATAGTAATAGTGCCATGCATTTTTAACTACGTGTGCAATTTTCTGATACATTAATGGTTGTAAACTTTTGAAATTGATCATTCTCGATAGTAGACATGGAGAATATGAAGACCTGTGGCTTGAAGTTTCAAGTTTCATTCAAAAAGGCATGCCAATACTTGCTTAAAGTATGCTTGTGTAGCTGTCCGCATTAATAGTAACAGTACCATGCATTTTCAACTATTTGCATGACTTTCTGATTCGTTAATGGTTGTAAGTTTTTGAAATTGATCATTCCAGTTAGTGGATATTGAGAATAAGAAGTTCTATGTGTTAGATTTTTAACCTTAATTAAAAAACACATCCAAGTACTTGCTTCAAGTGTGCTTGTTGTAGTTGTCTATGTGAGTTGTAATAGTACCATGCGTTTTTAATTATGTGTATGATTTTCTACTTTGTTAATGATTGTAAATGTGTAAAATTGATCATTCTACATAGTGGACATTGAGAATAAGAAGTCCCATGTGTTAGATGTTCAAGTTTCATTCAAAAAGGCATCCAAATACTTGCCTGAAGTGTGCTTGTTATAATTGTAGTGTGAATAGTAATAATACCATGCATTTTTAACTATGTGCTTGATTTTCTGATTTGTTAATTATTGCAAATTCTTAAAATTGATCATTCTAGATAGTGGATATTGAGAATAAGTAGGCCTATGTGTTAGATTTTCAAGTTTCATTCAAAAAGGCATCCAAATACTTGTTTGAAGTATGATTGTTGTAACTATCCTCATGAATAGTAACAGTATCATGTGTTTTTAACTATGTGTGTGATTTTTTGATACATTAATGGTTGTAATTTTTTTAAATTGATCATTCTAGATAGTGGATATTGAGGATAAGAAGACTCGTGTCTTTGATTTTCAAGTTCCATTCAATAAGGCATGCAAATACTTGCGTGAATTATGCTTGTGTATCTATCCCTGTGAATAGTAATACTACCATGCATTTTTAACTATTTGTGGGATTTTTGATTCGTTAATGGTTGTAAATTTTTCAAATTGATCATTTCAGATAATGGATATTCAGAATAAGAAGATCCATGTGTTAGATTTTTAAGTTTCATTCAAAAATGCATCGAAATACTTGCGTGAAGCATAATTATTATAGCTGCCCACATGAGTAGTAATGTTCCATGCATTTTTAACTATGTGAGTGATTTTCTAATTCATTAATGATTGTAAATGCATAAAATTGATCATTATACATAGTGGACATTGAGAATAAGAAGACCCATGTGTTAGATATTCAAGTGTCATTCAAAAAGGCATCCAAATACTTGCTTGAAGTACGCTTGTTGTAGCTATCCACATGAACAGTAAATATATCATGCGTTTTTAAATATGTGCATGAATTTCTTATTTGTTAATGGTTGTAATTTTTTGAAATTGATTATTCAATATAGTGGACATTGACAATAAATAAGCACATGTTTTAGATTTTCATGTTTCATTCAAAGAGGCATCCAAATAAATGCATGTACTATGCTTGTTGTAGCTATCCATGTGATTAGTAACAATGCCATCTGTTTTTAACTATTTGCATGATTTTTTTATTTGCTAATGATTGTAAATGCTTAAAATTGATCAATATAGATAGTGGACACTAAGAATAAACAAGCCCATGTGTTGGATTTTCGAGTTTCATTCAAAAATTGCATCCATATACCTATTTGAAGTATACTTGTTGTAGCTATCCTCATGAATAGTAACAGTATCATGCGTTTCTAACTATGTGTGAGATTTTCTAATGCATTAATGAGCATAAACTTTTGAAATTGATCATTCTAGATAGAGGACATGGAGAATAAGAAGACTGTCGTCTTAGATTTTCATGTTCCATTCAAAAAGGCATCCAAATACTTGCTTGAAGTATGCTTGTTATAACTGTCCACTTGAATAGTAACAGTACCATGTGTTTTTTACTATTTGCATAATTTTCCAATTCGTTAATGGTTATAAATTTTGGAAATTGATCATTCTAGATAGTGGATATTGATAATAAGGAGATCCATGTGTTAGATTTTTAAGTTTCATTAAAAAATGCATCCAAATACTTGCTTGAAGTAATCTTGTTGTAGTTGTTCCCGCGAATAGTAACAAAACCATACATTTTTAACTATGTGTGTGATTTCTAACTCTCTAAGGATTGTAAATGCTTAAAATTAATCATTCTATACTGGACATTTGAATAAGAAGTCCCATGTGTTGGATTTTTCATGTTTCATTCAAAAAGGCATCCAAATAGTTGCTTGAAAGTATGCTTGTTGTAGCTATTTGAGTGAATAGTAAATATATCATGCATTTTTAAATATGTGAGTGAATTTCTTATTTGTTAATGGTTGTATATTTTTCAAATTGATCATTTTAGATAGTGGACATTGAGAATAAGAAAAACTGTGTGTTAGATTTTCAAGTTCTATTCAAAAAGTGATCAAAATACTTGCTTGAAGTATGCTTGTTGTAAATGTCAGCATGAGTAGTAATAGTGCCATGCATTTTTAACTATGTTCATGATTTTCTGATTCATTATTGGCTGTAAATGCTTGAAATTGATCATTTCTAGATAGTGGACATTGAGAATAAGAAGCCCATTGATTAGATTTTCCAGTTTCATTCAAAAAGGCATCCAAACACTTGCTTGAAGTATGCTCGTTGTAGCTATCCGCTTGAATTGTAACAATACCATGTGTTTCTAACAATGTGCATCATTTTCTGATTCGTTAATGAATATAAATGCCTAAAATTGATCATTCTAGATAGTCGACATGGAATATAAGGTGACCCATGTGTTAGATTTTCAATTATCATTCAAAATGGCTTCCAAATACTTGCTTGATGAATGCTTCATGTAGCTGTCTGGTGAATAGTAACAGTACCATGCATTTTTAACTATGTGCATGATTTTTTTGATTCGTTAATTTTTGTAAATGTTTGAAATTTATAATTCCAGACAGTGGACATTGAGAATAATATGGCACGTGTTTGATTCAAAAAGTCATCCAAATACTTGCTTGAAGTGTGGTTGTCATAGCTGTCCATGTGAATAGTAATAATGCCAAGCATTTCTAACTATGTACGTGATATTTTGATTTGTTCATGGTTGTAAATGCTTGAAATTGATCATTCTAGATAGTAGACATTGAGAATAAGAACCATGTGTTGGATTATCATGTTTCATCCAAAAATGACATCCAAATACCTACTTGAATTATGCTTGTTATAACTGCCCATGTGAATAGTAATAGTACCATGAATTTTTTACTATGTGCATGATTTTCTAATTCGTTAATGGTTGTAAATGTTTGAAATTGATCATTCTAGATAGTGGACATTTATTGACAGGAGACCCATGTGTTAGATTTTCAATTTCATTCCCAAATATATCTGAATACTTGCTTGAAGTATGTTGCTTATAGCTGCCCTATTTATGCACACCATTCATACACTTAGATGGTGGTTTTCTCTAAACCAGTGTGTGTGTGTGTGTGTGTGTGTGTGTGTGTGTGTGTGTGTGTTGTTATATTCTAAATGTATTATTTTCACTTGTGCAGGCAAAATGGAACAAGAAGAGGGTGAGCATCATGTAGAACAGTCTAGCACAAGTATGCCTATTAAGAGAAAGGGTAGAGGACCAATAAAAATGAAGCATATTATCAAGACAAAATTAATGGGAATAAGAGAGATAGTGCAGTTTAACAAAAAAGGCAGGCAATAGGTGGTAGTGCACATTCTTACACTAGTTCCATTTGCTACACTGTTAGAAGCATGTGCCAGTCTCAATTACTGATTGGAGACATGTGTTACAATCAATAAAAGATGCAATATGGGAGATGGTGAAGGTTTGTAAATGCTTGTTACATACAACATATTAGGTGCCTTATCTTATTTTATTTCACATAGACTTTTAATCTGTAGTCTTCTTTCGACATCTCTGATGAGTTAAGAAAAATGCTCTACATAGGACTGGTGAACAATGGAGGAAATGGAAGAGTGATTTTTCAAGAAAGTACAAATGCTAATGATCTGTCTGCACTCCACACAGTCCTTAAGTTGTATTCTAGCATCATTGATTAGGATGCATGGAATCAATTTGTATAGACCCACTTGTCTTCTCATTTTAAGGCATTTACAAGCTAGCCAAAAGCTTGATTCCTCTAATTATAAAAGTCTATAATGCTTCATTACATGTTCCTTTGACGTGTAGGCAAAGCGTATCAAAGGACAAATGGTTCGTGCAACTAATTACATGCATCACCACCTCTCTAGGAATGGTTATGCATGGTTAGAAGAATGAGAAGTAAGTATATGTGACAATTTAGTTCTATCTAAATATACTTAACTTTTATTTTATTGACTCTGAAGTAATGTCTCTCTTAGTAGCAAAAGAAGGTTGGGACCATAGATCCCATCAATCGCGCCATTCTTTGGAAAATGGAGCATTCAAAGGGGCATAACTCCCAGACCTTTATTAATGAAAATTCTGCCCTAGTTACTTCAAGAATTGTAAGTGGTTTTACGTGTCTATTTTTGTATCTCTTGAATTATATATATATATATATATATATATGAAAATCATCATGCTCTATTAATTACATGTCTAGGAAGAGTTGACCTAGAAAAGTGCAACTACAGGGACTCTAAGGAGCACTATTGTAAAAGGGGACATTCTATATATGGCTATGGGCCACAAGGACGAGCACCCTAACCAAGTTAGGAGCCAAGGCCACGGTGTGGTTACTTCCAAATTCTTCCATAAATCAAGAAATCCTCCAATAAAGGATATAGAAGCATGGAAGGAGACTATGTTAAATGAGTTATACACAAAGGTAAGGAACAATTTCTATAAGGACCCTTGGGGTTTCAAGGTTCCAAGTCAAGATATTGCTCCTTGGCACCCATCTTTAAATATCTTATGTCCTCATCTGAAGAAGAGATGGATGAGCAATAGTTTGAAGGAGATTTCCAATCAAGGAGGCATTTATTGATATCTTACCTTTTTTCTGCTCCCTATCTCAGCAATCTTCATTTATTCTTATGTATAAGTGATTTCTAATTTGTAGGTGGGCCAGTGCATGCTGCAACTATATATTGTTGAGAACTATGTCACTGTGGCTACACCATACAAGGTTTTTTCTATCATGTTGTATGGTAGGTTGATGCATCCATACACTAAGCATGTGTGTGCTGCCCTCCCTCCAGATGCCCTACTACCACTTCCTATAGAAGTAGACGATATTCATACTGATGGGAATGCATTTGGATATCATGAAGCTTGGCTAGAGAAGTATATCAAAATAATGATTTCCAAGGTAAGTGTATGGCATCATAGCATCATGTTCAATAATAACTTTAAAGCCTAAGCAAAATTTTTAAATACTATTTGCATTGTAATGTTAACCAGAAGAAGCACAAGGCGCCATTGAGGGTGACCCCTTCCCGAGTAACAAATTATGGCATACCAATTGCCCCATCCCAGGTATTTATGTTTATTTTTGTTATGAAATTGAATCTCTTTGACTCTTCACACACACACACACACATATATATATATATATATATTCTTTACTAATTTCTTGAAAATTACATCTATAATGTAGGGATCAGGTGCAGGTTCACCCAACAAGCCTCCATTCTTGAGAGGACTATATAGACTGATTAATGAAGATAATGAAATTAGCCCTATAATGATAGAGATAGGTGTGCTTGTGTGACGACCTGGGTTTTCCCATGCACTTTTAAATGCATCCCTATTTGAAAACCATTTTATGAAAACAATGCAATGCAACAGAAAATCTTTTGTTTTAAACTCATTTTGAAAACACCGAGTGTCATTTGCTATCACAACAACCAAAGTAGTTTTTGAAAAATTTCAGAAATCATAAATGTCTTCCCAGGTCTATACAGTCACAACTCACAGCCCAACTGTAAATAAATACAAATACATGTCCAAAGGGTAGAGTATTTACTTACATGTATAATTGTCTCCTTTTGATTTTTTCTTGCTCGTAGCACTAACATTTCCTGAGGCATCTTCTACTCGTGAATGGAGCTATCCTGAAAAATGTTAAGGATTGGGTGAGTATATACTACACTCAGTAGGAGTCTATCACTACTAGTTTTACAATGCATGCTATGTTTAAAATCATATGCTCTTTCCAAAACATGTGCATGTTTGAACACTCATGTTCAATATCGAGATTAAAAACCATTGTCGAATTGGAGTACTGATGACTTAAAGAATCACATAATCCAAGTTGAAAGTATCATATATATCATAAACATAATGATATTTATAAGATGCTCAACTGGATCCAACTCATGGATATATGGTATGGTTGACCAACCTCATGTCATGCCATATGCAATGCAAGTAAATCCTCAAACCATAGGGCCCACTATACCCACGACCTCGCCGCCGTGTGGTCCCTGGGTACTTGAGGACACTCGGTCATAGCCTCCATGGGGCATATGACACATCGACCCAGTGCCGTGACACCAGTGGTAGCCCCCTGTACCACATGTAGTCGATGTAGGGACATTGCCCTTTTAAGGCGTGGTACCCATTTCACCAGTGGTAGCCCTCTCGGCATAGTGCCCATGAGCTTATTAGTCCAAAATCATATAAGATCAAACAAGCAAAAATGTCTTTTTCAAAACCTGTCCTCTTTAGGTCCCTCACAACTACCTGGCCCCCACAACTACCTACCCAGCGTCTTTTGGGCACTCCAACGTCTTTTAGGTAACCCTCAAGGACATGCAATTTTTCAAGAACTTAATGCTCACAAATCATGCAATTATGCCATTGTTTGCGAAACATGTCTATGCATAATGTATTTGTCATATGCATGCTGAATTCGTTTATAAGATTAAGTCATGCTAAACAAGTCATATAACTTATACTTAAAAACATGCAGTCTCAAAACAATCATGGTTCTCTTTAAAAGTCTAGTAGCGATAGAGCACCTACCTCAAAGTCTCCTGGAGTCACATCCTTTATCACTCAACCCGTCCCTGGGTCTCATTTATAAACTCCTAGGTATGAATGGATACAAGGAGTCCTTATCAATTTCATTATATTTAGACATTAGATCGCTAGATCTGCCTTTTAGGGTCCATGGTCCTTGCCTAATTCATTGTCAAGCTAGATCCTATGATATGGATATACTATTCAATAGTTAAACTCTGTAAATTTTCCTCCGATCCTAACTTTAAAGTCTCATTACGTCCGTGTGTCCCAGTTCCCAGGACACCCGTGTATCCTGGTTGAACGCGACCACCTCACGTGCATGCGTGCCCAAAGGCTGTGCCAGGGACCACATTTTGCACGTGCACATGCATGCTCAAGCGACGCGCTATGACGCGCATCCTGGATGGCATCGCACAGATGCACCTTTGGTGTAGCGTGGCATCTCAACTCCCAGGGCACCCCGGGCATCCTGGTCGAGCTGGGACCCATTCCCCATGTCGCGTGCGCACCCGAAGGCCGCACCAGGGACAGTGTACGTACTGTAGTACGATTGGAACCCATCCCAGGGACCTTGTCCCAGGCGCACGTGGAGCATGGCGTCCCTAGGATGCCTTGTTCGTGTAAGGCCAGCTGGAGCCGGCTTGGAACATTTTCTAGCCAGGAAGACCGGCTGGAAAACCTGCTAGAAATGCTAGATCCAGCATGGATCTAACCTGAAAGGGGGAAGAAAATGGAAAGGAAGGAAAAGTGGCTTACCTGGGTAGCTAGAGATGGTGCTCCTCTTGCCTGCCTGAACCCTTGGTCCTTGGAAAACTTGAAGAAGGGGGAAGCCCACCATTCCGGTGCAACCAAAGGAAGAAAAGGGGGAAAGAAGAGAGGGGAATGGGGAAATGGCCGGCCTGAGTTGGGCCTGGCCATTGCTGAAAAACGCAGGTAACTGGTTTTCCAATTTTGGCCAAAAACCCCAACCCCAAATGACTGGAAAACTTGTGATTTGGAGAGGGGGAGATAGGGCTTTTTAAATCCCTGCTATGGCAGTGCTGCTAATGGCGGTGGCAGATTTCTCTGGAAAAATCGGGAGAGGAGGGTTTCTGGAGAAATCTGAGGAGGAAGACGACAGGGGGTGCCGTTATCAAAACAGCCCCCTACGTTTTAGTTCTTTTTCATTTTTTTTTTAATTTAGAAAAATACCCCTCATCATTAAACGGCCGTAACTTCTTCATACGAACTCCGTTCCCGGCGTTCTTTGAGGCGTTGGATTCAATTTTTCGAGTAGGATCTAATGGTACTAAGTTTCCTCACAAATTCCTTTGTTTACTATTTTAAATAAAGTAAAACATTTAACATAGTTTATTTCCCATAAAATGTCCATTTTTTGTTAAAAATAGCGTAAATTGCTCAGGCATTACATTATTACCCCCTTAAATGAATTTCGTCCTCGAAATTCCATAAATTATCATCTTCAAGGTATTTTGTCTCTTAGATAACTTCTTGGTGAATGCATTCCCCCCTTAGGAATCAAATCCAGGCTCAACCTCAATTTATCATTTTTATTGTTCCTTATACAAGGCCTTACCTATAAGGGTTGCTTTCGTTGCGTACTCTGATGCATACTCCCACATATACCAGTTTAACAATACTGGTTTCTAGCTGTAATTCATCTATCTCGAAATCTTTAGATGCCTATACTTTTCTCATCATGTATAGGATAGTCTCCTCGTAGGATCATGCTTCTTTATTCATCTATAAATTACTCCATACTTCTTTGAGATCATATGATCTTATTTCTTCTATTTCATTTTGAATATCATACGATAATCCCTTTTTCTTCTGTCTTTCATCTAGTGATCTCTTCATCATCCACATCTCCTTCTAATGGTTGGTTATATGTCATTAGTAAGAGTCCAAAAAAAGTTACCTTCTTTCTATTGTGTCTAACTTTGCTTTTTATCTTTTATATTTGTCCCCAAGATACTTCAATAACTGACATGGTATCATGTGCTCTACAGCCAAAGCCTTGATTAAATTTGAATTTCAATTGCCTATCATTTCCATATGTGACTTGATTCCTCGACCAAAGTTACATTCAAAATAAAATCATGAAATCCAATTAGTAGCATCTTCCATCGAGGACCTTATCATATACTGAAAGTAAAATGTCCTAACTCTATATCCAGTTTCATAACTATTGGATTCATTAAACAGTATTCTCCGTGAAGATTTTATCCAAACTCATGTCAAATGTTAATGGTCGATTCATCATCATGGGTCACATGTTCTCGTCCAGAGGCCTATCTCACTATTCACATCAATTTGTCATTAGGATTTTCAATAATGTTCCCATTTATGCAAAGCAAAAAGTCTCTTATTCATAACCGAGTACCCTTACTAGGTCATGGTTGAATCCTTTGTCATCATCCTCTTTGTCCTTTCTTTTCTTGATGGTTTTCTTCGTAACCTTTCAGTCCAAAAGTTCTATATTCAATCCAGTAGGGTTAGCCCTTAGGAAATTCCTTCAATTGATTTTTCGTACTTGGTATATGCTCATAACAACTAAATATTTGTCTAAAGGCAATGTAACATTAAGTCTTCACCTTATAGTGTGCTAGCTATCTCACCTTTTCTCCTTCCATCCCCTATGTCAATATATTGTTTAATCTTTTATCAAGGCTTTATCATCCACCATGCAGTCTGTATTGTCAAGAGGTATCCTCATAAGTAGTGATTTTCTTAATTCCTCAAATTTTATCTTTCAAGTGCCTCCTTATTTTATCTTTCAAGTGCCTCCTCATACTTAGCTTACAATAGCAGTTCTCGTTCAATAGCTACTACATTAAGTTATGCTGAAGCTATTAAATCATGAAATTTGAAAAACACTCAGGTAAGCATGGAACATTTTCGTTGACATATAGAAAGACTTTATTCGATTACCTATTGATCTCTTTCCCAATATATCTTTGTCATAAGCTCAAGGGTTTCTAAAGTGATCAGTACTTATCTACCTTTCTTTTCAATACAAGTCAACAGCATCTTTCAGACCCACAATGATTTCTATGGTTTTTCATGGTATCCATTCAAGTTTGGAAAAAATATGTCTTACTGGTGGAGATCGCTCCTTATTTTTCCTTCTATCTCAGTTGTTACTGTATTTATTGTACTTGTAGCTCCTCCATGATGTGGCCTAATCAACTCCATGATGTGGCCTAATCAACTGACCTCATACCCTCAAATGACTTAGTCTAACAAGTAACTTCTTTTAGGTAAAACTCATGTCCAAATACTTATAATATCCCTCTGAGTATATAACTATGACTACTAACTCATAGATACTAACATACTTGATTAATTAGGGTGGGATACCTTTATTTAGTCAATAGTACTCTAAAGGTATGAATGGATACAAGGAGTCCTTATCAATTTCATTCTATTTAGACATTAGATCACTAGATCTGCCTTTTAGGGTCCATGGTCCTTGCCTAATTCATTGTCAGGCTAGATCCTATGATATGGATCTACTATTCAATAGTTAAACTTTGTAAATTATCCTCTAATCCTAACTTTAAAGACTCATTAGGTCCGCGTGTCCCAGTTCCTAGGACACCCGTGTATCCTGGTTGAACTGCGATCACCTCATGTGCGTGCATACCCAAAGGCTGTGCCATGCACTGCATTTTGCACGCGCACATGCATGCTCCAGTGACGCGCTATGACGCGCATCCTAGATGGCATCGCATGGACGCACCTTTGGTGTAGCATGGCTCGTCTCAGCTCCCAAGGCACCCCGCACATCCTCGTCGAGCCAGGACCCGTGCCCCACATCACGCGTGCACCCGAAGGCCGCACCAGGGACAGTGGACATACTGTCTTACGCCTGGAACCCATCCCAGGGACACTGTCCCAGGCATGTGGAGCATGGCATCCCTGGGACGCCTTGTTCGTGCAGGGTCGGCCGGAACCAGCTTGGAACGTTTTCCAGTCAGGAAGATCAGCTGGAAAACCTGCTGAAAATGCTAGATCCAACATGGATCTAACCTAAAAGGGGGATGAAAAATGGAAAGGAAGGAAAAACGACTTACCTGGGTAGCCAAAGATGGTGCTCCTCCCGCCTACCTGAACCCTTGGTCACTGGAAAACTTGAAGAAGGGGGAAGCCCACCGTTCTGGTGCTACCAGAGGAAGAAAAGGGGGAAAGAAGAGAGGGGAATGGGGAAATGGTCGGCCTGAGTCGGGCCTGGCCACTGCCGAAAAACGCAGGGAACTGGGTTTCCGATTCTAGCCAAATACGCCAGCCCCAAATGACTGGAAAACTCGTGATTTGGAGAGGGGGAGATAGGGCTTTTTATAGCCCTGCTATGGCGGTGCTGCCAATGGCGGTGCCAGATTTCTCTGGAAAAATTGGGAGAGGAGGGTTTCTGGAGAAATCTGAGAAGGAAGACGACAGGGGGTGCCATTATCAAAATGGCCCCCTGCTTTTCGTTCTTTTTTTTTTTTTTTAATTTACAAAAATACCCTCATCTTTAAATGGCCGTAACTTCTTCATATGAACTCCATTTCCGACGTTCTTTGAGGCATTGGATTCCATTTTTCGAGTAGGATCTAATGGTACCAAGTTTCCTCACAAATTTATTTTTTTAATATTTTAAATAAAGTAAAACATTTAACATAGTTTATTTCCCATAAAATGTCCAATTTTTGTTAAAAATAGCATAAATTGCTCGTGCATTACAGCTTGCCCACAATGTAGTTGAGGTTCCAATCATGAAAGAAGACCTTTTAGCCATATGTAATATGGCATAACTGAAATACACGCTCATCATCATTTATATCGGGTATGTCTTATAATTACTTTATTAAGAATCAAATTGACATTATAAGTATTTGACATTAACTTTATACAGGTCTTTACATGATAAATTGCAAAGATTAGAGGTCAACAACATTTACAAATTCCTTGACCCTGTTGTTGTCTCTAAACCAAAAGAGCATTTGACTAAGGAGAAACAAATACAAGATATCATACCTAGGTTCTTGGGTTGTGACAAGAGGTATGCCTTACTGATTCCGTACAATAGTGGGTAAGTTAATTACATGTCTTGCTACCATTCCATATAAACATGAATATGTATATAAGTTAGGTTTTTCAAATTTCAGTTGATTGATTATGTATATAGGTCCCATTGGATGTTGTTAGCTTTGGATGATCATGGAGGAATTGCAATGTTTTTTTATTCTTGTGGAGCACACATTCAAAGCTTACTGATGGAAGTCATCAATAAGTGAGTTTAAATTTTATTTCATTTATTATAATAGTTGGATAACTGATAAATATCCTATTGATTCATATATAATGCTTTTTCTTATATATGTACATGCATGGTATAAATGGGCTGAGATGGAAAATATTAACCATCTAGCAAAACTAACTTGGAAAAGGGTTATGGTAAGGTTTACTACTTCTTTAGTATAATCCTATAAACTTGAATTTTAATTACATATGATATTTGAACCTTATGATCTGTTGACTTTATTGTTCAATGCCCTAGACAACAATCTAATTGGGAGTGTGGGTATTACATTCTCAGATATATGAGAACTCTCATTTGCAAAGGATTTATGATCTCCCAATTGAGAACGGTTCAATTAATGGACTAATTATCATTCTTACAATTTTCTACATCTCTTAAATGACTCCAACATTAATGTCTCAATTGATTTAATATCTGTTGTCTTACAAGTTGATTTGGATAGTAAGATTTACTCCTAATTAGATATAGATGACATCAAAATGGAATGGACTGAATATCTTTTGACTTTTATTTTGTAGATATCTGATGTTATTGAACATAAAATAATTTTATTAATGAAATATAATTTACAACTACACTCTTAGATGCATGTGTTGCTTTTTTTTATTTAAGTCTATGTATGCTTTCTTTATTTCACTAAGAAGTGTGTATGGAGAAGCTCGATGTGGAATGTTGGAAGTGTTGAATGTGTATGAATCTATTTTGTAAAATGATTTGGAGCCTCAAGAAATGAAGTGTTGAACTTCAAAAACTATAGGAATAATGTATAAACAGAAACCAACAAATGGACAAACAATTCATGCAAAAAGTATATGGAATATAGGGTGGTTTTTGAAAAACCATCCTATAATTTCCATCATTATATAAGATATTTTATAAAAATTCACCCTATATTACAATGCTTTATAGGATGGTTTTTCAAAATTCATCCTATAATACCCATAGTTTATAGGTCAATTTTTGAAAAACCATCCTTTATTAAACAGATTTATAAGATGGTTATTGAAAAATCATCCTATATTAGACACATTTATAAGGCAAGTTTTAGAAAATTGTCCTATATTACATAACTTCTAATCATATATAAGATGGTTATTAAAAAATCATCCTATATTATGCATATTTATAGGATAATTTTTCAAAAATCCATCCTATATTATACAGATTCTAATGATATATAAGATGATTTTAAAAAAACTGTCCTATCTTACTCAAATTTATAAGACAATTTTTGGAAAACTATCCTATATTTTACATATTTATAAGAAGGGTTTTTTGAAACTATCATATAAAAGTTAAGCTATATAAGACGGTTTTTCAAAAATTGTCTTATAATAGTTTTAATATAAGATGGTTTAGAACCATCATATATTTGTTTTCATTTTATAAGATAGGTATTTAACGGTCTTTTTTAGCTATTTTTAACAGTCTTATAAACTCGTCACTATGGTAGTGATTACTTATCATGTTCTATTAATAAGTAATGCAAATCTGATTCTTAAGAGTAGTTACACTACATACCCGATATAAATGATAATGTGTGTGTATTCCACTTGAGCCATATTACATATGGCTAAGATGTCCTCTTTCATGACTAGAACCTCAACTATGTCATGGGCAAGCACACCATCCTTTATCCATATGGGGCTGATTTCCTTATCTTCATTGCCTAGTTTGTGTAGTCCTCTCAGGAATAGAGGTGTGTTAGGTGTAACTTGCACCTGATCCCTACACTATGGATGTAATTTTTCAAAAATTAGAAATGAATATATATATATATATATAAGAAGAGTTAAAGAGATTCAATTTTATCATAAAAATAGACATAATACTTGGAATGGGGCAATTGGATGCTAGAATTTGTTGTCGGGGAGCAGGGTCACCCTCAATGGTGCCTTCTCTAAATAGTATTTAAAAATTTAGCTAAGGCCTTATAGTCGTTGTTGAACATGATGCTATTATACCATATACATACCTTGGATAACATTTCATTGCTATACTTCTCTCAGTAAGCTACATGATATCCAATTGCATTCTCAACAATATGAATATCATCTGCTTCAATAGGAAATGGTAGGAGGCCATCTGGTTGGAGGGCAGCAATAATGCACATATGTTTAGTGTGTATATGCATCAACCTACCATGAAACATGACAGAAAAAACCTCATATAGTGTAGCCACTGCAACATAGTTCTCAAATGTCTTCTTCAGATGGAGGACTATAGCTATTGTGAGATGGGGGTCAAGGGGCAACATCTTGACTTGGACCATTAAAAGTCCAAAAGTCCTTATAGAAATCATTCTTTACCTTCCTATATAACTCATTGATATATTCTCCTTCCATGCTTCCATGTTCTCCACAAGAATATTCTTTGATTTATGGAAGAATTTTGATGGAACTACACTATGGCCTTGGGCCCACACTTAGCTAAGTTGCTTGTCCTTACTGTCCTTATCCAATGCATGATCTCCTCCTTTGTAGCAATGTTGTTTAGAGTTCCTGTAGTGGTACTTTCTTGGGTCAACTCCTCTTACACATGTAATTATTAGAACATGATCATATTGTGTGTGTGTGTGTGTGTGTGTGTGTGTGTGTAATACAAGAGATACAAAGATATACACATAAAACTGCTTACAATTCTTTAAGCAACCAAGGCAGCATTTTCATCAATGAAGATTTGAGAGTTATTCCCTTATGAATGCACCATTTTCAAGAGAAGGGCACTATCGATGAGCTCTATGTTACTAGCTTTCTTTTGCTATTAAGAGAGACAATAATTCATAGTTAATGAAATAAAAGTTATGTATATTTAAACAGAAATGAACTATCACATATACTTACTTTTTTTTTCTTCTAACCATGCGTAACCATTTGTCCTTTCATACGCTTTGCCTACACATTAAAGGAATATGTAATTCACCACAATCAACTTTTATAATTAGAGGAATCAAACTTTGGACTAATTGTAATTACCTCAAAATCAGTAGACAAGCAGGTCTATAAAAATTGATTACAAGCATCTTGGTCAATGATGCTGGAATAAAACTCATGGACAGTATGGAGTCTGGATAGATCATGAGCATTGGAAAGTATGTCCTTTCTTACAACCTCACTCTTCCATTTCCTGCATTGTTCACCTCCCCATGTAGAGCATTCTTCTTGCACTCATCAGAGATGTCAATGGCAAACAAAAAAGTAAAAGCAAACATTAGTCTATCTAAAATAAAACAAGAGAAAGCACATAGTATGGTGTATGTATAAGGCATTTACAAACATTCACCATCTCCCATATTGCATGTTTGATTGATGGTGACACATGCCTCCAATCAATGATTAAGATGGCACATGCTTCTAATAGTGCAGTAAATAAAATTGGTGTAAGAAAGTGCACTGTCACTTATCACCCACCTTGATTATTAAACTGTATTATCTGTTCTATTCCCTTTAACTTTCTCATAATGATATGCTCCATTTTTATTGGTCCTCTACCCTTTTTCTTAATATGTGCACATGTGCTAGATTGTTCTTCATGATGCTCACTTTCTTCATGTTCCATGTTTTGTATACAAGTGAAGACAATGCATTTCGAAAACAATAACATATAGATAAGTTTAGAAAAAACCAAAATCTAAGTGCATAGTTGGTGTACATATATTGTACAGGGATTAAAAAAATTAAGTCTTAGGAAAGTAGCACCAGAATTAGATATTAACTCTTGACTAACAGTGCCAAACAAGGTCCTAAAATGAGTAATAAAAATTACCCAAAAATAGCATAAGTAGTCATATAGTTAAGATGATTTTGGAGCTCTATAAATATTTTAATTAAGACTACTCTTCAGATTCTCACAGATACTTTGATAGCAATAACTAATATTTCAAAATATATAACAACTTAGATTTTACAAACAAATTTTTTTTATAGTCTAGTAGTAGAAATGCATTTCAAAAACCCAAGTGCTGTTATTCTTAAAAATATTAGATAAAGTCTCCCCTATTTTTTGGACTTGTGTATCTAATGCATGCAATGTAATTCACCTAATAAACTATTTATTTAAATGATAGAATATATTTTGGAACTCTATCTCATCACATCCTCATACTTTATCTCAGTAGAAAAAAGGTAAAAACTGATGTAAAACCATAATTACATAAATTATAACATAACTAATACTTTGGATCAATAAAAAAACACAACAGATTAAAGAAAAGGTCATGTCTTGAACTTAAGCAAAATATTGTTCCTGGTCATGCAAATAATGACAAGTAGTAGGCTTCAAGCTAGTAGTTGGATTCATTTTTGAATGAAAATTAAAAATCTATGATTTAGGTATTCTTATTCCCAATGTCCCCCATCTAGCACGATTAATTTGAAAGATTTCCATTGATTAATGAAGTAGGAGATCACATACAAAGTTATTTAGAGCTTGAGCAAAATATTGTTACTGTTCATATGAACAATGACAAGTAACTGACTTCTAGCTAGTAGTTGGATGCCTTTGTGAATGAAAATTAAAAATTTAAGAAATGGGACTTCTTATTCTCAATATCCTCTATCTAGCACTATCAATTTAAAAGATTTTCATTGATTAAAAAATCAAAAAATCATGCACAAAGATATCTAGAACTTAGGCAAAATACCATTACTATTCACATGAACACAGTAGCAGACTTCAAGCTAGTAGTTAGATGCCTTTTTGAATGAAAATTTAAAATATAAAACTATGATCTTCTTATTCTCAATATCCTCTATCTAGCATGATCAATATGAAAGATTTATATTGATTAACTAAGTGGCAAATAATGACAAAGTTATATAGAACTTAAGCAAAATACTATTACTATTCACATGAACAATGACAAGTTATAGATTTCATGCTAGTAATTGGATGCCTTTTTCAATGAAAATTGAAAATCTAAGACTTGGGTCTTCTTATTCTCAATGTCCTCTACCTAACATGATCAATTTGGAAGATTTTCACTGATTAACAAAGCGAGAAATCAAGCACAAATTGATTTAGAACGTAAGCAAAATATTATTATTGTTCACGCAAATAACTAGTAGACTTCAAGCTAGCAGTTGGATGCATTTTTGAATGAAAATTGAAACCCTAAGACTAGTGTCTCTTATTCTCAATGTCCTTTATCTAGCATGACCAATTTGAAAGATTTTTATTAATTAATAAAGCAAAAAATCACACAAAGTTATTTAGAACTTGAGTAAAATATTGTTATTGTTCATGTAAATGCCTTTTTGAATGAATATTGAAAACCTAAGACTTGAGTCTTCTCAATATCAATGCCTTTATTTAGCACTATCAATTTGAAAGATTTTCATTGATTAACAAAGCAAAAAATTATGGACAAAGTTATCTAAAATTTAAGCAAAATACTATTGTTGTTCATGCGAATAACAAGAAGTAGTAGACATGAAGCTACTATTTTGATACCTTTTTGAATGAAAATTGAAAATCTAAGACTTGAGACTTGTTATTCTCAATTTCTTCTATCTAGATGATGAATTTGAAATATTTTCATTGATTAATGAAGCAAAAAATCATGCACAAAAATATATAGAACTTTTTAGCAAAATACAGTTACTATTCACGTGAACAATGACAAGTAGCAAACTTCAAGCTAGTAGTTGGATGCTTTTTGAATGAAAATTGAAAATCAAAGACTTAGATCTTCTTATTCTCAATGTCCTCTATCTATCATAATCAATTTCTAGTATTTCATTGATTAATGAAGAAGGAAATCATTCACAAAGTTATGTAGAACTTAAGCAAAATGTTGTGACTATTCACGCAAACAAGAAGAAGTAGTAGGCTTCAAGCTACTAGTTGGAGGCCTCTTTGAATGAAAATTGAAAATCTAAGACTTGGGACTTCTTATTCTTAATGTCCTCTATCTAGCACAATTAATTTGAAAGATTTCCTTCGATTAACGAAGTGGGAAATCAAGCACAAAGTTATCTAGAACTTGAGCAAAATACTGTTACTGTTTACATGGACAGCGACAAGTAGATGACTTTAAGCTAGTAGTTCAATGCTTTTTGAATGAAAATAAAAAATCTGAGACGTGGGACTTCTTATTCTCATTTTCCTCTATCTAGTACAATTTATTTGAATGATTGCTATGGATTAATGAAGCAGGAACTCACCACAAAGTTATCTAGGACTTAAGCAAAATACTACTATTGTTCACGCAAATAACGATGAGTAGTAGACTTCAAGCTAGTAGTTGAATGCAATCTTGAATGAAAATTGAAAATTTAAGACTTAGATCTTCTTATTCCCAATGCCCTCTATCTAGCATGAACAATTTCAAATATTTCCATTGATTAATGAAGTGGGAAATCATGCACAAAGTTATCTAGAATTTAAGCAAAACATTGTTACTATGCACTCCAACAACAACAAGTAGTAGACTTCAAGCTAGTAGTTGGATGCCTTTTTTAATGAAAATTGAAAATTTAAGACTTGCGTCTTCTTATTCTCAATGGACTCTATCTAACATGATCAATTTGAAAGATTTTCATTGATTAACAAAGCATGAAATCATGTATAAAGTTATGTAGAACTTAAGCAAAATATTGTTACTGTTCACATGAACAACAGTTAGTAGTAGACTTCAAGCTTGTAGTTGGATGCCATTTTGAATGAAAATTGAAAATCCAAGACTTATGCCTTCTTATTCCCAATGTTCTCTATCTAGCACAACCAATTTGAAATATTTTTAGTGATTAACAAGGCAGGAAATCACACATAAAGTTATATAGAACTCAAGCAAAATACTATTATTGTTCATGCAAATGCCTTTTTCAATGATAATTGAAAATCTAAGACATGTGTCTTCTTATTTTCAATGTCTTATATTTAGCAGTATCAATTTAAAAGAATTTCATTGATTAATGAAACTAGAATTCACGCATAAAGTTATCTAGAACTTAAGTAAAATACTATTATTGTTCATGCGAACAATGACAAGTAGCATTCTTCAAGCTAGTAGTTTGATGCCTATTTAAATGAAAATTGAAAATCAAAGAGTTTAGCCTTCTTATTCTCAATGTCCTTTATGTAGCACGATCAGTTTTAAAGATTTCTAATGATTAAGCAAGAAATTATGCACAAAGATATCTAGAACTTTTAAGCAAAATACTGTTACTGTTCACATGAACAATGATAAGTAGTTGACTTCAAGTTAGTAGCTAGATGCCTTTTTGAATGAAAATGGAAAATCTAAGACTTAGGTCTTCTCATTGTCAATATCCTATATCTAGCATGATCAATTTGAAAGATTTTCATTGATTAAAGAAGCGAGAAATCAAGCACAAATTTATCTAGAACTTAGGCAAATACTAATATTATTCACATGAACAACGACAAGTAGCAAGCTTCAAGCAAGTAGTTGGATGTCTTTTTGAATGAAAACTCAAAATCTAAGACTTAGGTCTTCTTATTCTCAATGTTCTCTATCTAACATGATCAATTTGAAGGAGTTCATTGATTAACAAAGCAGGAAATCATGCACAAAGTTATACAGAACTTAAGCAAAATACTATTACTGTTCATGCAAACAAGTAGTAAGCTTTAAGCTAATAGTTGAATGCCTTTTTTATTGAAAATTGAAACTCTAAGACTTGGGTTTTCTTATTCTCAATGTCCTCTATCTAGCACGATAAATTTTATAAGATTTCCATTGAATAACAAAGTGTGAAATCATGCACCAATTTATCTAGATCTTAAGCAAAATACTATTATTGTTCATAAGAACAATAAATAGAAGACTTCAAGCTAGTAGCTCAAAACCTTTGTGATTGAAAATTAAAAATTTACAACTTGGGGTCTTATTTCTCAATGTCCTATATCTAGTATGATCAATTTGAATGATTTTCATTGATTAACAAAGTGGGAAATCATGCACAAAGTTATCTAGAACTTAGGCAAATATTGATATTATTCACATGCACAACGACAAGTAGCATACTTCAAGCTAGTAGTTGGATGCCTTCTTGAATGAAAATTGAAAATCTAGGCTTAGATCTTCTTATTGTCAATGCCTTCTATCTAGCACAAACAATTTGAAATATTTTCATTGATTACTGAAGTGGAAAATCTCGCACAAAGTTATCTAAAACTTAAGCAAAATACTGCTATTGTTCACATGAACAATGACAATAGAAGACTTCAAGCTAGTAGTTCAATGCTTTTTTGAAAGAAAAGCAAAAATCTAAGGCTTGTACCTTCTTATTCTCAATGCCCCCTATCTAGTACTATCGATTAGAATAATTTCCAATGATTAACAGAGCCAAAAATCATGCACAAAGTTATCTAGTAAAGCAAAATACCATTAATGTTCCCATGAACAATGACAAGTAATAGACTTCATGTGACGACCCGAGTTTTTGTAACACATTTTGTAATGTATTTTGAAAGGCAAGGCCCTTACGAGTGTAAAAAATTTTTGCAAAACAAAGCAGTGGAAATTCTTTTCTTTAGAACTTGTTTTGAAAACCCAAGTCACCACTTCATACATAACATAAATACAATTTGTGTACAAAATAAAATTCCATTGAAGGAATATACTTTTATTAAACTCCAGGATCCATCCAGTGGTTCACAGTACAGCCAAATCTATTACAGTACTTGTCCAAATTACATAATCCAAAACTCATGCTCACCATACAATAAAACTCTCAACAAAGAAAAATACATGTCTTCAAGGGTATACCTTGAAGATTATTCTCTTCAAGTCTTCTATCGTCTTCAGCTCCTAACTCTCCTTCCCTGTATCTGAGATATTGCAATATTTACAATATCTTAGCAAGCAATGCTTGATAGGGGATTCAAGAAACATAATAATTGACAAGGTAATTCCAATACTTCATAATCTCACTATCCTTAAACATACTCTTTACTTTGTAAGTTATGTATATCTATATACATACATACCCTTCATGGGTAAACAAGTTAAATTTGTCAAAGTAGTCAAATATCATTCCTAACTAAGCTAATCAATTCTCTTTGTTTTGAGAATTTAGTATTACACCTAATCTTATACTAGGAATTTCCCTTCTTGAAAATTATTGTTAGAAAATATTGGTAATATACAATTACCAAGCATTTCATTATGCTAAAACATAAGGCATTTCACTATGCCTAGTGCCATATACATCATAGTGCAAAATAATCAGAAAGGTTCCTATGCCATAGTTTGGTCCATATTAGCGCACTTGGATAACTGCCCTGTTCACCACTGATACCATGGTAGAAAATATTATGTCACTGCCCGTATGGGGGGGGCAAGACTTTCACAGTGGTGGCCTTCCCATAATTGCCACCACCTGACTTTTAGCCTCTCTTCGGGCAAGGTATCATCATATCATCAAATTTCAAGGAGCGGGTGGCCAAACCCTCATAACTCCTCTAGCAATAGCACTCCCCTAGGCTTATGCCTATTAAAACAAACTCACAAGCCTCCAAGCTTGTATGTAAAATAGATTTCATATATATCAGACCATATGTCTGTTTACTTAGGACTGATGTATGTAATCTGTACATCCATACATATTGTCAATATATAAATTATGAACACTCCTATTGATCACTAGATCTGATGTTTAGAATGATCTTTAGATCATTCATATCTAAGTATTTTTCTATCTCTAAGTCTTTGTGTGTCCATCTCCTTGATCTTGATCTTTCATAGATCCATTGATTTATAATCTACACATGTTGATAAACATCAGGGTCCTAGATCTTCTATCATCTAGTTCTTCTTTGATCTAAGTTCAATTATTGGATCATCCCCAAGAAGGATGATCTTGGTCTTCTTCCTTGAATCATCTTTGATCAAGGGTTTGGATTATCTAATCTAATGAACTATAACAAGCATACTAATAAACATGCATACTAAGTACAATATAATATTCTTATTCTTATTGTTCTTGATCATCCAAGATCTAATGGATCTTGTTTGATCATCCTTATCGTACTTATTATTTTTTATTAGGGTTAGGTAATTTACTAACCTTTTATGCCCTTATTATTATTATTCAACCAGTTAATGTGCTGGTTGAAGTTAACTTATTCAAGCCTAAATCTAGACTGCTCCTCTTATTTCCAATTGGCTAAGGCTTACTAGCTGAATGGGTGAACACAAAGTGGTTACTTCAATCCTCATGTAAGGAGGCGTTTAGACCTTACAAACATCGACAGAAGGTATGGGAAGAGCGAGGCTCTATTAGATAACCCCCTTAACCAATATGTTCATCATTCACTAGAATGACCATCGCTCAATCTTTCATAAGGTTCCTATAAGCATGTTTACCCTAAGTACTCTTTCTAATGGATTTTAATTAAGCCCATGAATATTTATAATGTCATTCATGGGGTTTATTATTATTCTCCTAGTTTGGGCCAAGGATTTGATAATCCTTATATTGTCCTACTAACTGTAGCACTTACTAATTAAGTCCAAAGTACTCCATTCTTATTTGTGTCATGAAACTCTACTTTCTCATTAGATTACATTTTTGATGTTTTATGGTCTTTATCTCATAACAAGTAGATCTACTAATAACATTTAACCATAAATGAATTATAAATTCAAAGAATAAAACTACATAATTTAGCACTTAATGATAATGAGACAAGGTACTTAAAATTACTCTAACATGATTTCCAACTAATATACCTTAATAACTCAATTTAAACTAACATGGACTTAAGGTATAATCTCATACTATAGTATAAACTTATATGAAATTCTAGCATGGTCCTAAGTTAGAATGGCATGAAATCATACTAAAGTGCCACTAAGATAATTAAATCTAACACCTTATGATAACAATGAAATCACATATCATGCTAAAGTCTAAATGTTATACTAGCATGCTTTATAACATAATCATATTTAAAATACTATTATATAAAATGAAACTAATTACATTAACATTTTTAAAAATCTTTAATTATGATCCAACCATTAGATCTTAGATCTTTTCCTTTGATTAAGGGTATTAGTTATATTTAGGGGATTTTCTTTATTAAGGTCCAAAGATGATATTGATCCATTTTTGTCATAATCCATCTATGATTTCTTGGATTTCATTATATCAACATTCATTTTATCCATCCCAAGGATCTGATCACACTTGATCTCATTGATCAAGTGGGTCCCTTTGCATTTTTTAGGGTTTTTCTACCATAATGGGTAGATCCCTTAATATATCTCAGATATGTCCAAATAAACTATAGATATAACTTTATTTCAATACTATATCATTATTAAAACATATTTTCAAGACCTGATCATCTCAGATCTTGAATATCTAGGTAGTTGGAAACTTGTTTCTTTAACACAGAAAGTTTTACTGAATATTATGTTCATTTTATCATTTTATCAGAAAATAGAGGTTTCAAGCTTTCCGTAGCTTCTTTCCAATCTCAATTTGGAGCTCAGATGGCTTTAGAATGTGATCTGAATGTTCACAGTCCTTCCTAGGGACTGGACTTGATTTGGGCCCAAGGAACGGACGGCCCAGATTAGTCTGGCGAAATGAGTTGGGCAGAACATGGTCAATTAGTTGGGCATGTCCGCTTCGATGAAATTCAGAAGCGCCCTCACGGGGCGTCTAAGGACACGGACGGGACAAGTGGGACGCTCGTCTCTTAATTGAGGACCCAAAACGTCTCTGATCATTGTGAAAATTCTACCCTAGGGTTTTTGGGACCCTTCTGAATCTATTGGTACTGTCAGAGTTTTCATCTGAGCACTCTGTAATCCTGAATTAAGGGTTCTGTTATTACTTTATTTTTACCTTTTTTATCATCAAAATAAATTTTAGTAAACTAAAAATTACATAAACCAGTATTAAACATCTATAGAAAGTATTTCCGCCTACCTGATTGAAGAAAAAAACCTTGGTTATATGCCAAATTTAAAAGCAATACCTTGTTGATGAAGATATGGCCTAAGATCCACCTTTCTTGCAAATTCCCGTTGTTTGAGCTGTTGGATCTTGAAATTTCTTTGGGGGTTTTGTAGATAAGATATGATGGGAATTTTTGGATGGTGGAATTGATGAAATTAGAGCTAGAACAGAGTGCCTAATTGATTTTAGGTCTCTTGTTCCAATCTAAAAAGAAAATGATATTGAAAAGAGAGATATCTCTTGGAAATTTTGGGTTTTTTAGGAGGGATCTAGGTCTAATTTTTCAGGGAGAGTGAAGAAAATTTCGTGGGGATTTTATGAGCATTTTTTGGAGGGTTTTTGGGGTTGTATTTATTGGCATTTTGGTCTTTTTTTCATGATTATAATATTTAATTTATTATTATTAAATGGCATGAAAGTGTCCCATGCTCCATTTTTTCTTCCCCATGCTCCATTTTTCTTCCCCAAGACTAGCTGGTGCTTGTTGACCCATGACTTCATGTGGGCTGCTCATAAGATTCGTTTTGGATCCCTTGTGGGCCCCATGTGGGCCCCACATGGTGTGAAAAGACCATTTTGTCATTTATGTACAAAATTTTGGGTTTTATTTCCATGATCTCAGATTTGAGTGTACTTAGTGGCGTTGGATTTGTATTTCTCAGTACATTCTAAATTTTGATGTCTCATATTTTAATTTTTGGGTAAAATTACTATTTTACCCTTTTGTCCAAGAAATGAAGAAACTTAAGGATTTTTCATCCGAATTCGGAATTTGTCGTGCTTACAGTCATTTTGAAGGGTTTGCTAAGTTTAATTTCAATTTTACATGTCTTATTATTTGATTATACTTTTATAAAAATATATTCTAAATAACCCTAATATTTCAGCCCGAAATATCTAAAACTCAAACTTTATTGATTTTCTCAATCAATTACAAAAATAGGGGTTATTTGTGACGACTCGGGTTTTTCCATGCATTGTTAAATGCAATATCTAAATTCCTAAGGCGGGATGCATCCCTATTTGAAAATCATTTTATAAAAACCATGCAATGCAGCGGAAAATCTTTAGTTTTAAACTCATTTTGAAAACCCCGAGTGTCATTTGCTTTCACAACCACCAAAGTAGTTTTTGAAAAACTTCAGAAATCATAAATATTTTTCCCCAGGTCTATCTAGTCACAGCTCACAGTCCAACTATAAATAAATACAAATCCATGTCCAAAGGGTAAAGAGTTTACTCACATGTAGAGTTGTCTCCTTTGTTTATTCACTTGCTTGTAGCACTAATATCTCCTGAGACGTCTTCTATTTGTGAGTGGAACTATCCTGAAAAATGTTAAGGATAGGATGAGTATATACTATACTCAGTAGGAGTCTATCACTACTAGTTTTGCAATGCATGCTATGTTTAAAATCATATGCTCTTAAAAACATGTGCATGTTCGAACAATCACGTTCAATATTGATATTAAAAACCACTATCGAATTGAAATACTGACGACTTAAAGAATAGCATAATCCAAGTCGAAAGTATCATATAACATAAACATAATGATATGCATAAGATGCTCAACTGAATCCAACTCATGGATATCTGGTATGGTATGGTCGACCAACCTCATGTCATGCCATATGCAATGCAAGTAAATCCACGAAACCATAGGGCCCAAACTATGCCCACGACCTCGCCACCGTGTGGTCCCCGGGTACCTGAGGACACTCGGTCATAGCCTCAACGGGGCATATGACACGTCGACCCAATGTCGTAACACCAGTGGTAGGCCCCTGTACCACATGCAATCGACGTAGGGACGTTGCCCTTTTTGGGCGTGATACCCATTCCACCTTGTAGTGGTAGACGCTGGAGGCCAACCCAGACCTCTCGGCATAATGCCCATGAGCTTATTAGCCCAAATCATATAAGATCAAACAAGTGAAGACCTCTTTTTCAAAACCTATCCCCTTTGGGTCCCTCACAACTGCCTACCCAGCGTCTTTCGGGCACTCCAGCGTCTTTTGGTAACCCTCAAGGACATGCAATTTTTTCAAGAACTCAATGCTCACAAATCATGCAATATATGCAATTGTTTGCAAAGACATATCTATGCATAATGTATATGCAATTATTTGTAAAACATATCTATGCATAAAGCATTTATCATATCTACACTGAATTAAGTCATGCTAAACAAGTCATATACTTATACTTAAAACATGCATTCTCAAAACAACCATGGCTCTTTTAAAAAATTCTAGTAGCGATAGAGCACCTACCTCAAAGTCTCCTAGAGTCATGTCCTTTATCACTCAACCCGTCCCTGGGTCTCATTTATAAACTCCTGGGTATGAATTGATACAAGGAGTCCTTATAAATTTCAATCTATTTAGGCATTAGACTGCTAGCTCTGCCTTTTAGGGTCATGGTCCTTCCCTAATTCATTGTTAGGCTAGATCCTATGATGTGGATCTATTATTCAATAGTTAAATTCTATAAATGGTCCTATGATCATAATTTTTAAAGTCTCATTTGGTCCGCATGTCCCAGTTCCCAGGACACCCGTGCATCCTGGTTGAACCGTGACCTCCTCATGTGCGTGCGCGCCTAAAGGCCATGCCAGGGACCACGTTTTGTATGCACACATGCATGCTCAAGTGATGCACTATGAAGCTCATCATCGCACGGACGCACCTTGTAGCATGGCACGTCTCAGCTCCCAAGGAACCCCGTGCATCCCAGTCGAGCCAGGACCCATCACCTATGTCACGTGTGCACCTGAAGGCTGCACCTGGGACAGTGTACACACTGTCGTATGCTCGGAACCCACCCCAGGGACCCAGTCCCAAGCACAGGTAGAGCATGGCGTCCTTGGGATGCCTGGTTCGTGCAAGGTCATCTGAACCGGTTTAGGGATGTTTTTCGGCCAGGAAATTCGGCTGGAAAATGTCTAAGAATGCTAGATCCAGCATGGATCTAGCCTGAAAGGGGAAGAACCAAGAGAGAGGCAAGAATAGGCTTACCTGGGCAGCTTGGGGATGCCCTTTTTCCCGATGGTGGAATCCTCTTTCCATCTAAAACCCCATCTCGCCGGAATTCTGTATTGTCCAGAATCCATGAAGAAGGGGAAAACCCCATCGTCAGACCGGAAAAGAGAAAGGGAATGGGAGAATGGCAGCCCGACTAGGGCCTGGCCGTTGCTGAAAATTGCAAAGGGATGGGTTTCCAGTTTTTGCAGGAAACCCCAGTCCAAAAGTTGCCGAAAAATGTGGTTTTGGAGAGGGGGAGATGGGGCTTTTATAGAGGGGAGAAGGCGGTGCCCCTCAATGGCGATGCTGCCATGGTGGTGGCAGATCTCTCTGGAAAAATCGTGAAAGAGGGTTTCTGGAGAGATCTGGAGGTGGAAGACGACAGGGGGTGCCGTTATCAAAATGGCCCCCTATGTTTTTCGTCTTTTTCGTTTTTCTGTTTAAATTCCAGAATTGCCCCTGATCTTTAAATGGCTGTAACTTCTTCATACGAACTCCGTTTTGGGTGATTTTTGAGGCGTTGGATTCCATTTTTTGAGTAGAATCTAATGGTACTAAGTTTCCTAACAAATTCCTTCATTTACTATTTTAAATAAGGTAAAACATTCAACACAGTCCATTTCGTATAGAATGTCCAAATTAGTGTAAATTGCTCGGGCATTACATTATTACAATCTTCCCCCCTTACAATAATTTCATCCTCGAAATTTGTAATACATCTCACTTAGGAGTTTTCACAATTCTTTCATAGCCTTACACATGTGGCCTTGCCACGTATGGAAATCCTATTTCTTTTCATTCCCTTCTCATACTACCTTCTTCTCAAAGGTTAAAATGCTCATCCATGACTAACCTTACTAATGCACTATATACTAAAGCTGGTTCTTGCTAGAATTTCCCAAAAAGTGTTAATAACTCTTATTGAGTTATTCCTTTTGTTTCAAAAACCTTCCATTTCACTTGATTGGTAATTTTCACCAATCTTTCCATACTTCACAATTTTCCATTATACCTTCTACTGCTCATCCTCATTCTTTTTCAACATATAAAGTTTTTACATGGCTTTCCTGCTATGTATCAACATATAATGCTTGGACATAGCTTTCCTACTATGTATAGTCCTTACAGTTCCTGTAATACATATTGATTAGATTCTATAACTTCAACTATTGTTCTTTGTAACAACCTTCCTATCTTTGGAAGTAATTTCTCTTTTCTTATTCTTCCATTATTTGGAAGTGTATACTTTATTTCTTCTCTACAGTTCATACTTCTTTACTATTTCCTTCTATTGACAACTTCTTTTCAAATTCTGTCATTGAATAATAGTTTCTTTGTAATGAATCTTTCCTCATTCCCATCCATTATTTTTGTAACACTTTTTGAGTGCCATTTTATTCATAATACTTGACTTTCTACATTTTTCCATCCAAGATAGTGTCATTTAACTTTGCATATATATTCCTGATCCTCTTTAGTTATTTTTTCTCATATTTAGAACAATATTCAGAGCATTCTCACAATCTACGATAATATTTATCTCTTTTCCTCTCATATATATATATTTATATGTCATAGGATTCAAAATTTCTAGATTTTGCATTTCCTCATGCTTCTTTCAAGCATACCTCATAGCCTTTATCATATCATACTAACTCTTTATTTGCGATATTCTTGATAATTCCAATTAAAAGAGTCCATATTGACTTTGTAATCATCCCTTCTCAAGTCTTTATAAACACCATAATTTATCAACTATTCTTTAATTCTCAACAATCTATTATCAACTCATTTAAGATTTATGTAACCAATGCCAAAACTTCACTAAAAGAATGTCCTTATGTTATAAAATCAATAAGACATATATTTCTCTAATTGTTATTGTCATTTCATATTTTGATCTCATATTCCACCTTTATTGGGTCAAATTCCATTCTATCCTTAAAATTTATATAACCTAAACTTTGCTTTCTTTAATCACATGTACACTTACAAGACAAGTTTTGTAAGTGTCTAACATATATCCCCTGAATGCTCTTGATTTCTTGAAATCTATTTCCATATATCATTACCACTTCATTCAATATATTTCATTCTCCTCAAATCATGAACATTTGTTATCTAACTCATACAACTTTAAAATTTGTTTTCGATTTTATACTTTGATGTTGCATTTCCAATTCCCAATTAATAATAAATTTGAAAATGATCATCCTTATAGAGAAAAAGGATACTTAATTTCCTTAACATCATTTATGCATCCTTATATTGATTTCTCCTTTTGCTTTTCCTAAAAGAAATTTGTTACTCTCATATTGTAAATTGCTATAATCACTCTTGTTCTTTCAACTCATTCATATAATTTGATGTTCTTTTCCTCAACTATTGTAGATATTTTCTCATTCAATCTCATGTAAGATTGAAAATCTTCAAACTATCTTAAAATTTCTAACCACTTATTTCTCCACCAATTTGGATTCATAACTCATTCACAATCATCTTTAAACTTAAATTTAACAAACAATATTTGTTTTCATTTCTGATGTTTTATTTCACCTGTCCTCCAAAAATATATTTCCCCTTACTATATTTCTTAAATCTATCAATATCACCAACTCCATTATGTAATTGGAAGTAATATCTCTATTCATATTTAGCTCTTCATTTGCCTTGATCAATAAGATGTACTCCTCTTCATGATAATCAATGACTATATTTTCCTAATCAATATTTCTCTTTGTTTTCATGTTCCATGACCATGATAATCAATGACTATATTTTCCTAATCAATATTTCTCTTTGTTTTCATGTTCCATGACCATTTTACCATCTATACCAAAGGTACTTCTCTTTATGATAGTCCCAAAATATTTTTAATAGCACCAAAGTTATTATATCAATAATTCTTTAATCCTTTAAAATCCTCTAGTGCTAATTTCCACAATGATTTGTCATACCTTTATAATTTCTAACTTGGTGATTTCATAATTGTTATACCATATATAGAGCTATAATTTCTTTGTTAACCATATATTCTCATGGTTTAATTGTCTTTCTTAATAAGTTTGGGATCATATTTTTGTCCCTTTAACATATCTAACTCTCTTTTTCCTTTTCATTTTATTCTAATATCAATAATCATCTCTTCATGTTCTAAAATTTTATCATTTCTCCACTAAATCCTTTGCCTCACTAAGTTTGGAGAAAAATACTTGCTTAACTCCTTCCTCATATTTATTTCAAACTATTCTCATTTACAAATTTTGAACTTTCTCACCTATCTCCTTAAATTTCTTTCAAGCCATATCCTCTCTATTTTGATGATTAATTTCATTTAACTAATTGCCATAATACTATACATGTAGCAATTCTAATTCCTACATTTATATTTCTTTATATATTTAGTGTTAACTTTGAATTTTACAATACTTCTAATCTTTTCATCTTTAACACCTATTTCTCATAAATCTCCATTTCACCTTTTCTATCAGGTTGGAATATTATTTTTTTTCACCTTTTTTTCCAATTTATCACTTTTTTCTCTTTATCTCCATTTCTTCACATAGTAATGGTTATATACATACTTCACTTAATAATGGTTATATACATACTAGTATTAACGTACTTTGTATGTTTACTCAGGACTTTAGGTTAGACCTAAACATCATACCTTACATCTATTGTAATGTTTTCCCTATGGATTTCTATATCTTATTATTCCCTCTATTGGAATTCTTATTTGCTAAGTAGTATTTCTAGTCCTTTCACTAAGTAATATCTACTTATACTATACTATTCCTTCATTACACTAACTCTTTCTATACTCATTCTCAACTAATGAGTTTAACTCTTTCTATACTCATCCTTCATTAATGAGTTACTCTTTCTTCACAAATGAGTCTACTCTTTCCATATTCCTCAACTAATGAATTTAACTCTTTCCTCACTAATGAGTCAACTCTTTACATCCTCTTCAACAAATGAGGCTACTCTTCAAGACTTATCCTTCACTAATGAGTTAACTCCTTTTATACTTATCTCTTAACCAATGAGTTTATCACATAACTCCTTCTCATCAACTAATAACTTATCTCTTATTCACTCGCTTCAGGTTGACCCTGAGCATGCGTACTTGGTATTTCTATAGAGGTGATGAACCTTGGGTTTGTTGTAGGTGAGGAAGAAGGTTCTTCAACACCCTTGTCATCATCTCTTCCACATTGCTCATTGTTACTCTTTCCATATTGTCTACTGGGGTATTTTGAGTTGCCTGTCTTGTGACTCTCTTTGGTGGCATCTGCTCATAATTTCTATCAATCCTCTATACAACTACTTCTATCTTAATCTAGACTTGGATTACAATCTCTCTTCTGGACATATTTGTACTATACTGTGATTGGATGAATTGCTCTGATACCAACTGTGATGACCCGGGTTTTTGTAACACGTTTTGAAATGTATTTTGAAAGGAAAGGCCCTTACGAGTGTAAAACAATTTTGCAAAACAAAGCAGCGAAAATTCTTTTCTTTAGAACTTGTTTTGAAAACCCAAGTCAACACTTCATATATAACATAAGTACAATTTGTGTACAAAATAAAATTCCATTGAAGCAATATACTTTTATTAAACTCCAGGATCCATCTAGTGGTTCACAGCACAGCCAAATCTATTACAGTACTTGTCCAACTTATATAATCCAAAACTCATGCTCACCATACAATAAAACTCTCTACAAAGAAAAATACATGTCTTCAAGGGAACACCTTGAAGATTATTCTCTTCAAGTCTTCTATCGTCTTCAGCTCCTAACTCTCCTTCCCTGTATCTGAGATATTGCAACATTTACAATATCTTAGCAAGCAATGCTTGGTAGGGGATTCAAGAAACATAATAATTGACAAGGTAATTCCAATACTTCATAATCTCATTATCCTTAAACATACTCTTTACTTTGTAAGTTATGTATATCTATATACATACATACCCTTCATGGGTAAACAAGTTAAATTTGTCAAAGTAGTCAAATATCATTCCTAACTAAGCTAATCAATTCTCTTCATTTTGAGAATTTAGTATTACAGCTAATCTTATACTAGGAATTTCCCTTCTTGGGAAATATTGGTAGGAAATATTAGTAATATACAATTACCTAGTATTTCATTATGCAAAAACACAAGGCATTTCACTATGCCTACTCCCATATGCATCATAGTGCAAAATAATCACAAAGGTTGCTATGCTACAATTTGGTCCGTACTAGCGCGCTCGGATAACTGCCCTGTTTACCACTGATACCACGGTGGAAAATATTATGTCACTGCTCGTATGGGGGGGGCAAGACTTTCACAGTGGTGGCCTTCCCATAATTGCCACCACCTGACTTTTAGCCTCTCTTTGCGCAAGGTATCATCATATCATCAAATTTCAAGGAGCGGGCGGCCAAACCCTCATAACTCCTCTACCAATAGCATTCCCCTAGGATTATGCCTATTAAAACAAACTCACAAGCCTCCAAGCTTGTATGTAAAATAGATTTCATATATATCAGACCATATCTCTGTTTACTTAGGACTGAAATATTTTCTAGTTCCCTATTAACTTATAGTTTAGTCCTTAACCATCTTATATGTGTTTGGTTGGATCATAAGGTTTTCAAGAGATTTAATACAAGTATTAACATTACTCTTGTCAACATAAGATCATGAGTACCATCATGTATATCTCATGTAAATTTATTCATCAAATCCTCCTACCTTTAAGGATTGATCTCTTTTCCCCAATCTTCCATGATCCTGACTGATGTATGTAATCTGTACATCCATACATATTGTCAATATATAAATTATGAACACTCCTATTGATCACTAGATCTGATGTTTAGAATGATCTTTAGATCATTCATATCTAAGTATTTTTCTATCTCTAAGTCTTTGTGTATCCATCTCCTTGATCTTGATCTTTCATAGATCCATTGATTTATAATCTACACATGTTGATAAAGATCAAGGTCCTAGATCTTCTATCATCTAGTTCTTCTTTGATCTAAGTTCAGTTATTGGATCATCCCCAAGAAGGATGATCTTGGTCTTCTTCCTTGAATCATCTTTGATCAAGGGTTTGGATTATCTAATCTAATGAACTATAACAAGCATACTAACAAACATGCATACTAAGTATAATATAATAATCTTATTCTTATTGTTCTTTATCATCCAAGATCTAATGGATCTTGTTTGATCATCCTTATCTTACTTATTGTTTTTATTAGGGTTAGGTAATTTACTAACCTTTTATGCCCTTATTATTATTATTCAACCAGTTAATGTGCTGGTTGAAGTTAACTTATTCAAGCCTAAATCTAGATTGCTCCTCTTATTTCCAATTGGCTAAGGCTTACTAGCTAAATGGGTGAACCCAAAGTGGTTACTTCAATCCTCATGGAAGGTAGGGGAAGAGCGAAGCTCTATTAGATAACCCCCTTAACCACTATGTTCATCATTCACTAGAATGACCATCGCTTAATCTTTCATAAGGTTCCTATAAGCATGTTTACCGTAAGTACTCTTTCTAATGGATTTTAATTAAGTCAATGAATATTTATAATGTCATACATGGGGTTTATTATTCTTCTCCTATTTTGGGCCAAGGATTTGATAATCCTTATACTGTCCTACTAACTATAGCTCTTACTAATTAAGTCCAAAGTACTCCATTCTTATTTGTCTCATGAAACTCTACTTTCTCATTAGATTACATTTTTGATGTTTTATGGTCTTTATCTCATAACAAGTAGATCTACTAATAACATTTAACCATAAATGAATTATAAATTCAAAGCATAAAACTACATAATTTAACACTTAATGATAATGGGACAAGGTACTTAAAATTACTCTAACGTGATTTCCAACTAATATACTTTAATAACTCAATTTAAACTAACATGGACTTAAGGTATAATCTCATACTATAGTATAAACTTATATGAAATTCTAGCATGGTCCTAAGTTAGAATGGCATGAAATAATACTAAAGTGACCCTAAGATAATTAAATCTAGTACCTTATGATAACAATGAAATCAATATCATGCTAAAGCCTAAATGTTATACTAGCATGCTTTATAACATAATCATATTTAAAATGCTATTATATAAAATGAAACTAATTACATTAACATTTTTAAAAATCTTTACTTATGATCCAACCATTAGATCTTAGATCTTTTCCTTTGATTAAGGGTATTAGTTATATTTAGGGGATTTTCTTTATTAAGGTCCAAAGATCATATTGATCCATTTTTGTCATAATCCATCCATGATTTCTTAGATTTCATTATATCAACATTCATTTTAACCATCCTAAGGATCTGATCACACTTGATCTCATTGATCAAGTGGGTCCCTTTGTATTTTTTAGGATTTTTCTACCATAATGGGTAGATCCCTTAATATATCTCAGATATGTCCAAATAAACTATAGATGTTACTTTATTTCAATAGTATATCATTATTAAAACATATTTTCAAGACCTGATCATCTCAGATCTTAGAGATCTAGGAAATTGGCAACTTGTTTCTTTAATACAGAAAGTTTTACTGAATATTGTGTTCATTTTATCATTTCATCAGAAAATAGAGGTTACAAGCTTTCCATAGCTTCTTTCTGATCTCAATTTGGAGTTCAGATGGCTCTAGAATGTGATCTGGAAGTACATAGTCCTTCCTAGGGCCTGGATTTGATTTGGGCCCAAGGAACGGACAGCCTAGATTAGTCAGGCGGAATGAGTCAAGCGGAACGTTTTCGGTTCGTCGGGCACATCCGCTTCAATGAAATTTAGGAGCGCCCCCACAGGGCATCCACGGACGCGGACGGGACGAGCGGGACGCTCGTCATCCGTGCACCCGTCAACAAGACGCTCATCGGGTGCGTTTGCTCGTTGTTTTGACAAACGTGCCGTCATACTGCTTGGGACGACATCCCATGTGTAGCACGGGCAAAACATTTCTGCATTCACCGTTTCCGATGATGCATCACGTGTGTGTCTTGGGTGCTGTTAGATTTGGAGATCAGACAGTCCATTCTGGACCGTCCAATCAATCCTCTCTCAATTGAGGGCCCAAAATGTCTCAGATCATTGTGAAAATTCTACCCTAGGTGTTTTGGACCCTTCTAGATCTATTGGTGCAGTCAGAATTTTCATCTGAGCACTCTGTAATCCTAAATTAAGGGTTCTGTTATTACTTTATTTTTACCTTTTTTATCATCAAAATAAATTACAGTAAGCTAAAAATTACATAAACCAGTATTAAACATCTATAGAAATATTTCCACCTACCTAATTGGAGAAAAAACCTTAGTTATATGCCCAATTTAAAAAGAATACCTTGTTGATGAAGATATGGCCTAAGATCCACCTTTCTTGCAAATTGTCGTTGTTTGAACTATTGGATCTTAAAATTTCTTTGGGGGTTTTGTAGATAAGATATGATCGAAAGTTTTGGTTGGTGTAATTGATGAAATTAGATATGCAACAGAGTGCCTAATTGATTTTAGGTCTCTTGTTCCAATCTAAAAAGAAAAAGAAATTGAAAAGAGAGATATCTCTTGGAAATTTTAGGTTTTTGGGGAGGGATCTAGGTCTAATTTTTCAGGGAGAGTGAAGAAAATTTTGTGGGGATTTTATGAGAATTTTTTGGAGGGTTTTGGGGTTGTATTTATAGGCATTTAGGTCTTTTTTTCATGATTATAATATTTAATTGTTTATTATTAAATGGCATGAAAGTCTCCCATGCTCCATTTTTTCTTCTCCATGCTCCATTTTTCTTCCCCAAGATCAACTGGTGTTTGTTGACCCATGACTTCACGTGGGCTGCTTATAAGATTCGTTTTTGGATCCCTTGTGGGCCCCACATGGTGTAAAAAGACCATTTTGCCATTTATGTACAAAATTTTGGGTTTTATTCCCATGATCTCGGATTTGAGTGTACTTCATGGTGTTGGATTCGTATTTCTCAGTACATTCTAAATTTTGATGTCTCATGTTTTGATTTTTGGGTAAAATTACTACTTTACCCTTTTGTCCAATAAATGAAGAAACTTAAGGATTTTTCATCCGAATTCATAATTTGTCGTGCTTACAGTCATTTTGAAGGGTTTGCTCAGTTTAATTTCAATTTTACATGTCTTATTATTTGATTATACTTTTATAAAAAGTATATTCTAAATAACCCTAATATTTCAGCCCGAAATATCTGAAACTCAAACTTTATTGATTTTCTCAATCAATTACAAAAATTGGGGTTATTACACTTCATGCTAGTAGTTGGATGCCATTTTGAATGAAAATTGAAAATCTAAGAATTATGTCTTCTTATTCTCAATGCCCTTTATCTAGCATGAACAATTTGAAGTATTTCCATCAATTGGTGAAGTGGGAAACCATACACAAAGTTATCTAGAACTTAATCAAAATACTATTACTATACACGAGAACAATGACAAGTAGTAGAATTCAAGCTAGTAGTTGGATGCCTTTTTTAATGAAAATTGAAAATCTAAGACTTGGGTCTTTTTTCTCTCGATGTCCTCTATCTAGCATGAACAATTTGGAAGATTTTCATTGATTAACAAAGAGAGAAGTCATGCACAAAGTTATCTAGAACTTAAGCAAAAAATTGTTATTGTTCACACAAAACAACAACAAGTAGCAAACTTTAAGCTAGTAGTTGGATGCCTTTTTGAATGAAAATTGAAAATCTAAGACTTGTGACTTCATATTCTCAATGTTCTCTATGTAGCATGACCAATTTGAAAGATTTTTATTGATTAACAAAGCAGGAAATCATACAAAGTTATCTAGAGCTCAAGAAAAATACTATTACTATTCTTGCGGATGCCTTATTGAATGATAATTGAAAATCTAAGACATGGGTCTTCTTATTCTTAATGTGCAATATCTAGCACTATTTGAAAGATTTTCATATATTAACAAAATGGGAAATCACTCACAAAGTTATCTAGAACTTAAGAAAAATACTATTATTGTTCATGCGAACAACAATAAGTAGCAGACTTCAAGCTAGTAGTTTGATGCCTTTTTGAATGAAAATTAAAAATCTAAGAGTTGAGACTTCTTATTCCCAATGTCCTCTATCTAGCATGAGTATTTTGAAAGACTTTTGTTGATTAATGAAGTAGGAAATCATGCACAAAGATATCTAGAACTTTTGAGAAAAATATTGGTACTGTTCATATGAACAATGACAAGTAGTAGACTTCAAGCTAGTTGTTGAATGCCTTTCTGATTGAAAATTGAAAATCTAAGATTTAGGTCTCCTTATTCTCGATGTCCTCTATCTAGGACGATCAATTTGAAAGCTTTCATTGATTAATAAAGTAGGAAATCACACACAACGTTATCTAGAACTTAAGCTAATACTATTACTATGCACAGGAACAACGACAAGTAGCAAACTTCAAGCTCATAGTTGGATGCCTTTTTTTAATGAAAATTGAAATTCTAAGACTTGGGTATTCTTATTCTCAATGTCCTTTATATAGCATGATCAATTTGAAGGATTTCATCATTTAACAAAGTTGGAAGTCACATAAAAAGTTATCAAAAACCTAAGCAAAATACTATTACTATTCACATGAACAACAACAAGTAGCAGGCTTCAAGCTAGTAGTTAGATGCCTTTTGGAATGAAAATTGAGAATTTAAGACTTAGGTCTTCTTACTCTCAATGTCCTCTATCTAGCACAATTAATTTGAATTATTTCCATTGATTAACAAAGTGGGAAATCACACATAAAGTTATCTAGAACTTAAGCAAAATACTGTTACTATTCTTAGGAACAACAATAAGTAGAAGACTTCAAGCTAGTAGTTTGATACCTTTTTGAATGAAAATTTAAAATCTAAGACCTGGGATATCTTATTCTCTATTCCCTCTATCAAATACAATTAATTCAAATGATTTTCATTGATTAACAAAGTAGGAAATCACACACTAAGCTATCTAAAACTCAAGCAAAATGTTGTTACTATTCACACAAACAACAATAAGTAGTAGACTTCAAGCTAGTAGTTGGATGCCTTCTTGAATGAAAATTGAAAAACTAAGACATAGGTATTAGACTTGTTCATCCCTAGTGACACTCACAGCCCCTATATGTCCAATATTAAGATGACAATCCAAATTTAGGTTAGGATAGGATTAGTTAAATAGAGTGTTTATATAGAAATTTTGATTTATGAGCAAATGCCACCTAAGAGAACTAGGAGGACGGCTTAGAGGACTAGTGATTCCAATATGGAGAATATATCTCAAGAAAATAATGTTGAGAAAATTATAACAAGAGTACTACGGGGTCATCTTCCCCATATTCAACAACCTCAGGCACCTATAGAACCTGTAGCAGTACAAAGTGCACCAGCTCTAGCTCTAACTCAACATGAAGTGGGACCTAGTACACCTATTCAAAGAAATAATGCTCCAACACTAATATAGGATCATTTTTCACCTATACCTATGGGAGTAACTAGAAATTCTCAATTATCACAGGAGAAGTTGGACAAAATGGTGGAAAGATTGTAGAAAATGGTGAAAGGCTATAATGGAAAGGGTGATGCTGAAAAAGGCGAGGAATGGATATATGAGGTTGAGAACATTTTTGAAGTTTTATGAACTCCTGAAGAGGTAAAGTCAAGATGGCCACCTATATTCTGGTTAGGTTAGATATTTTAAAGTAGGGACAACCTAGTATCACATTAGTTTAACTCCTTGTTGGATCCACCTCACTAGCATACTATATTGTAAATGATTCATGCGTTTGAGAGTTTTAATTAGAACAACAACACAATGCAAGTGGACAACTCAGTTGAAGTATAGAATCATCAAATACGGGTTGATCCCATGATGACTCTTTAATAAACGAGAGTTATTTATGTTGTTTTACTCTAACCTAGTCAACAAGGAATTAATGAGAGAACTTTAAACTAAACAACTAATTCAAAGCAATGAAATAAACTCAAGTAAAAAACTAACTATGACATAAAGTAAGTTAAGGAAGTAAACTAACTATGAAAAGAAGAATAACTTTTTCACTAATGGTTATTGAATTATAAGAATTATAATAAAGAAATAAAAGAAAAATAAAGCAAATAAAGAAACATAATTGAAATGGAAGCAATAGGAGTCCTTAATTGTGTCACTAAGCATGGCTCTTTATACATCCCCTTCTCCTTTTCTGGGCTTGAACCTTGCGTTATGGTTTTCGTGTTGTGTCACTTAACAAGTGCCTATGCACTTAAATTCAACCCCAAGTAGACTAATCTACAGCCAAGCTTTTCTCATCTCCTCAACCCTATATGCTACAAACCCAATGAAATCCTCAACCATGTTTAGGAATTAAAAGGGTCATTGACTTCCACTAGAAGGTCTTCTTCCTTTTCTTTTATACCCAAATCTTAAAGAAGAATAAAAGATGGAAGAAAGAAGGTGGAAGGCTAGGCATGGAATAGAAAGGGAGATAAGAAGAGGGATTCTGTGTGACTGCGAGGTGGGGAAGAGGGTGTTATGCAATGGCATAGAAAAGAATGGGAGAAGAACAAGATTGGAGGAAAGAAAGAAAGAAAGGGAAGTGGGGATGGAAGAGCTTCTTTACCTCTTGCCCAATGGATGAGCTTTGATCTTGTGGGAGCTTTGGTAAAGGTGATCTCTCTTCCTCTATTTTTCCTAGATTTAGCTTTCAAGTACAAGGGAAAGGTAAGAGATTAAAGTTTTTCTTCTTTTTCACATCTTATTTATAGAGTTTGAGAAAAGGAAGCCCTATAGATGGATGGTAAAGATCTAAAGAAGAAATGAAGAAAGAATGGATGAGATTTAATGGAGGGAAGGTAAGTAAGGAGAGGGGGGTGTGGTTTTCAATTTTGAAAAATGGGATAAATTTGAGCATGAATTGGATAAGAAAGTAGAGTGGGAGAAGGAAGTAAATAGGTAATGGTGGTTAGGAAGGTAGATTTGAGTGGTTAGGAAAGGAGTTTGCTTAATAGGGAAGGAAGAGAGTATATTAAGAAATTGGGTTGACTTTGGTCAAATTTAGAAAGTGGTAGGTGGGGGAGAGGGAAGGTATCTTTTTCAAGTGAGACTTTGGGGTGGAAAATGGAAAGTGGCAAGTTGAAAAGGAAGGGAAATGACTTGGTGAAAAGGAAAGGAATAAAGTAGAAAGGAAAATAGAGGGGAAGAAAAGGGAAAAATATGGAAAGTCGGTGGAGAAAATCTAAGGGTTACTAAAATTAGAAAGTCCTTAAGAAGGGGGGTGATTTCTTAATTGGGTGTGCAGTTTTTTCAAAAACCTTAAAGTAAAGGTGGACCATAAGGTGGACTATAGGATGATAATGGGTGGTTGAAATCTGTCTTTCCATAGGGTTTTGCATTGACTTTTCATCATGGAAAAGTTGGTTAGGTTTTGATATTTTCAATGCTTCATTCTTAGCCCTTAGATCATGCTTACTCTTACCTGAATGAATGGGATCCCTTTATCACATGTAAATCTTCCATAAGTTTCATTTTTTCTGCACCATTGGATTGGATTGCCCTAAAATGAATGGCTCTAATTCCTTAAAGATCTATTCATATGATTCATGTGGGCCAAATGTGCTTCAGTTGCTTACATGGATAAGACATCCAATTATTGTTTAATCTTCTTCTTATGGTTGAGTAGGAGAGAGAAAATAAGTAAAAGGTTTTCATGTGGGTCCTAGTATTCTTTTATTTCTAAGAAGATTTTGTTATATATGATACCATTGTATGTGAATTGAACATCTTCCATAAGCTTCTTAAGATGGTGAAATATATGGAATTATGCATGGGATTGAGAATTTGCAAACTTTTCATTTCATTTGAGTAGGAGTTGTGCATAGTGTTTTTGTCTTCTTTGACTTTGGTAGTGACGTCCAGTGATCATTTTGAACCTTTACGACTTCATTTTTGGCATATGTGATCCATGATGTAGCTAAGAAGGTGAAATTATTTTTACAAGGGTAAAATTTGAAATTTATGCATTTTCTTTCATGTGTTCCTTGGACTTGGAGAATAGTAGAAATAGCCCTAATTAGTGATAATTAAGTAATTTTTGAATTTAAAGCCTTTTAAATTTTGGGATATGTATGTAATATATTATATATACCCTAGACTTAGATTTTGACAGTCCTCGAGGAAAACTACAGAAAAGAAATATAAAAATTTAAAAACAAATCCTAAACACTTTTGTTGGTGCTCTCATCTACATTTAGCATATGGAGAAAGCCTATAAACCCCTAGGTTACCCCTAGTGGACAGATTATAATCTCGTAAGGGTATCTAGAAGTGATACTCATAAACATTTCAACAACCTTATGAAAGTCCTTCATGTATATCAGAGAATCTTCTTATAGACAGCTTACATTAAAACTCCTAACTTTATCATGCTAATAGAAATAATCAGCAGTTCAAAAGTCCTTTCCTTATGCTAAAGATATTCCATTAATTCATTAAGCTTAGGAATGTGAGTGTGTGATTATAGCCAATATATTTACAATTGTTGGTGTCAAAGCAAATTATTACCAAATTACCATATAAATGTATGTTTTGACTTCAAATCTCATAGGATATACTTGTCACTTAGAAAGTGGTAAATCTCTCTTTGATATGTGAGTAGAATGCTTTTCAACAATGTTACATTCTCACATATTTCATACAAAGAATGATAAGTTAAAAAAGAATAGCAATAGTCTCACGAAAAGGATATCAACTAATAGGAATGTCAAACTCTACCAATATTCCCTCTCATTCATAACCATATCCAAGCCATACTACTCTTGAGATCAAATTAGGACTTCTATTAGGATGAAACATAGGCTTAGGATAAGGTTATCAAAAGAATGGGTATAAGGATAAACAAAGGTGTTTTCTAAGATAGTAAAGGTCTTCTACAAAGTATTCATAATTTCCTTTTCTGCCCATAAGAGTGAAAATTTTGTTTTAATGGCTATTTTTTCTTGACTTTTCACATTTTTACATGTTTTCCTAGTAGTTGACCAAGATGAAAAATAATGAGATCAACTAGGAATTTATGTACATTGAAGACAAATTTGAATTTATATACAACCCACAAAAAGGAAGAACTCACATTGGTTAATAGTCTCCACTTGTCATCTTCAAGATCTCTAAGTTATAGTTTCTCTTCAACTTTAACTATAAATATAGCTATTTTGTGCAATGAATATTTTGAGTTTATTTTTCAATGAAACTTTAGAAGAAGAGTAAATTAATGAGCTAATTGTTTACAAATATATTTAATAAGCCAAAGTTCAAATGATAGCTTGCATTGTCAAAAAATATGAATTATGAACCTTATAAAGGAACTTTTCATAAGTTTTTATCAAAAATTTTCAATTTTTAAAAATTTTTAAATAAATTTAAAAGAAAAAATTTTAAAAATAGCTAAGAAAAATTTTGGACAAATAAATTTAAAAGAGTTGGTGAACCTCTCTCTAGTGGTAGTGTATCGACCGTTAATTATAAGGAATGGGACTAGACACACCTTTATGTCTTGCGAAACATTAATGTTGATAAGTTGAACCATACATTGAGTAAGTAACTGATGCTCTCTCTTTAGTTTCTTTCACACACACACACACACACACACACACACATGTTGAAGGATACATAATGTATTATTAACCTAGGCATGTTATTCATAATTTTCATCTCTTCATTATAGTAAGCACATGGACTTCCTAAAAGAAAGGTCTTTAAGAGATGCAAAAAAGAGAGAAGGGGATGTAAGATGAACATTGTTGTTCCTTCATTACTTGGCTTTGTCAGAAGGTATTTCATTACAATGAAATAATGCTTCATTCACTTAATTGATTTGTAATAGCATATGCACATACACATTAATCATCTCAAATAAGTAATATTATAAACATGTTTTAGATTAGCAAGATGTTCTTGGTCATAGTATTTTTGAATCCTTGGGTTGGATGGTAATGGGACCTCAACTAGAAGTAATAAAGTATGCTGGATATATCATCAATGATTATTTCTTTCACACAAAAGACCGTGATAAGTTAAGAGCACAACAAGGTAGTAGTGTTAGCTTGGTTGCTAAAGCTACTTTCTTTTCCAGTTCAAAGGACGACAACCCAATTGTAGCTAACAAAACTTATCACAGGTTTATACATGAGATATAGGAGCTGGATTATACTTGTAGAACTATGGTTGTGTTTAAGTGCAATTGGATGAAACACAACAAAGATAACTTCAAAACCAATGCCCTCAGTTTGAGATTGGTTGACCTCAATAAGATCGATTATCAAAATGACTAGTTTATTTTAATATGTTAAGTGAAGCATGTATTTTATGTACAAGATGGACATAATATGAGATGATCAACTATTTTATCAACCTCCCAAAGGAAATTCTATGATGAAGATGATCTAGGTGACATGGAAATTGATTACTCTTCAATCACTACAACAATGCCATTAATCAATCCAATCAAGGAGAATGAGAAGGATTATGTGGGAGATGTAGGTGAGGTGGGTGCTTGGGATGGATCATAAAATGTTTATAACATCTGATGTAAGAAATGAATTAATTAATTAAGTTACACATCATGTGTCATGTTAAGCACATGCTATACATCAAGGAAATAAGGGATGGGGGATAACCTCTACACTTCATAGGTTATTAAGATTTTCAAGATCCAGAGAACATGGAAAGCCATTTTAATACATATAAGATGGTTATTCACAAACCATCTTACATTATTCAATTAAAATTGAGGCATAGAGATTGGCAAGAAAGACAAACATATAATAGAAGATAGTTTTAGAAAAACAATCCTATATTTACCATAAAATAGAAGATGTTTTTTTGAAATCATCATATATTTTAAGAATATAGGATGATTTTTTAAAAACCATCTCATATTATAGGAATATAAAATTGTTTTCTAAAAATGTCTTATATTTGAGAAATAAAGCACAATTTTTTAAAAACTACCTTATATTCTAAGAATATAGGACAATTTCTACAAAAATTGTACTGTATTCCCTTAATCATACCAAAATTTATTTTTTTTTCAAAAAACCCTCTCCTCATCCAGATCAAAACCCTTTCAGGAGGAGGAGAAGAAGAGGGGAGAGAGAGAGAGAATGAAGGAGAGAGAACATGTGCTCCCCACCTCGCTTCCTGATGCAAGGAGAGAGGGAGAGAGAGAAAGGAAAGAAGAACAAGCAGAAGGAAGAGAAAGAGAGCACACGTTGTGACAATCTAGGTTTTTAAAACACATTTTCATAAATATTTGAAAAGGTAGGGCCCTGATTTTGAAAAAATTTAAAATACAAGCAGCGAAAACATATTTTCTTTGAAATTGATTTGTCAAAAACTAGAGGGTCACCTTAAATTACTATACATAAATTTTTGTGTAAAATAAAATTTCCATTGAATAATAATAGAAATCCTTTTACTAAAATCAAGATTGATCTAGTGGTTCACATACACATCCCCAGTAGTCATTACATACTTTGTCCAAATATTACAATTCAAATTACAAAAAGAAATCAATACAATCTTCCTCAGAGTATATACCCTGAGCCGTAGTTTGATGATGATTATCCACAAGTCTTGAGCATTCAATCTTCCTTAATTGTATCTAAGATATTGTAAACATTCAAACATTTACAATATCTTAGCAAGCTATGCTTGGTAGGGGATTTAAGAAATATGTTCAATATATCTCAAAATCAACATTTCATGATATCCATGATATAAATCAATTTATACAATTGGATAACCATTTTATCCTTCACTTATCATATTAATTATATGTATATATTACATATAAATAAATCACTAAAAATCATGAATATAGTCAATATCATCAATAATATCTCATTTCCAAACTAATTTTAATATTAACATTAGGTGTTAATATATAATCATACTGTATTGGAAATCATTCTCCAATACAACATCGGTAATAACTTTTTTCGGGCATCTCATCATGCCATAACATAAGGCATCTCATTATGCCATAACATAAGGCATCTCATCATGCCATAACATAGGCATCTTACAATGCCATAATCAATTGCATCATAATGCAAAGTATCAAAGGACTACCATGCTCGCAGTCTCAATTTGTACAGTGACCCAGATAACTGCATAATACTCCACTAATAATACGGTGGAAAATACAAATCCATGTTCGCATGGGGGGAACCATGGCTGTCATAGTGGTAGCCTTCCCATCATTGCCCCACCCTACGTTTTGCCTCTATTTGGGCATGATATCATCATCCTAATCAGTTTCGAAGAGCGGGTGGCCAAATCCTCAAGTCTAAAACAATCATGCCTTCTTACTTTAGAAATTAATCATCTATTTATCAAAATCCTTCTCCTTTCCTGATTTGGGAGAGAAATACTTGCTAATTCCTTGAATTCTTCTCAAGTAATATCTATTTTTCAGAAATTTCAATTTTACCTTTCCTATAAAGGTTGGAATTTTTCTTACCCTTACTAACTCACTGACTGGAGTTATTACATCTCAGTTATACCTCGAATATTCCAATGGTAGATTTATAATTGATGCAGATTCTTAGGAGATAAAAGAGTGTATAGATCCATAATCAAATAGTACTATTGCATTGTTATCAGATATAAGCAAATTACCTTCAGTCACTGCATTTGAGGTTTGGGCTTGATCATTAGTAATAGCAAATATCCTCCCTTACTGTGTAGGGACATTCTCTGGTTTTGCATCCTTGGTTGCTAATTGTTTATTGCAGTTATTTGCCATGTGTCCTAGTTCTCCACATCTATAACACTGGATTGGAGGTCTTTGTTGTATTGGATTTGGGCATATATTCCTAGGCTGGAATCTTCTACATTTGGGACAATGCTTTGATTTTTTCCAAAGGTGGGATTTCCTTGAATTCTTGGTGGCCTAAAATTATTCATGAGCCCCTTGCCTTTCTTAAAAGGTCTCGGATTAAAGTTTCCCATCTCTATTCTTTTCCCATTTTGATTTTGCTTAAAATCCTCTTCAAATTTGGAGGCCATTTCTATGCACTCCACTAAATTCGTGGGTTTGGTACCCAACACCTTAGTTCTTAATCCTGGATGAAGTCCTCCTAGGAATTTGCCAACTGTCTACCTATCTATACCATAGATATGTGGTGCAAACCTCTTCAACTATATGAATTTGTTTTCATACTCTATAACAGACATATTCCCTTATTGTAGATCTAGGAATTCTTTTTCATTTCTTGCTTGAACATGAAGAGAAAAGTATTTGCCTTTAAAGACCTATTTAAATTCCTCCTAAGAGATATTTTCTGGATTTGAGAAGAAATTCCTCTTTGCTGATCTCCACCAATAGGCAGCTTCTTGTTTCAGAATATAGGTGGCCATCTTGACTTTACCTCTTCAGGAGTTCATAAAACTTCAAAAATGTTCTCAACCTCATATATCCATTCCTCGCCTTTTTCAGCATCACCCTTTCCATTATAGCCTTTCACCATTTTCTACAATCTTTCCACCATTTTGTCCAACTTCTCCTGTGATAATTGAGAATTTCTAGTTACTCCCATAGGTATAGGTGAAAAATGATCCTATATTAGTGTTGGAGCATTATTTCTTTGAATAGGTGTACTAGGTCCCACTTCATGTTGAGTTAGAGCTAGAGCTGGTGCACTTTGTACTGCTACAGGTTCTATAGGTGCCTGAGGTTGTTGAATATGGGGAAGACGACCCCGTAGTACTCTTGTTATAATTTTCTCAACATTATTTTCTTGAGATATATTCTCCATATTGGAATCACTAGTCCTCTAAGCCGTCCTCCTAGTTCTCTTAGGTGGCATTTGCTCATAAATCAAAATTTCTATATAAACACTCTATTTAACTAATCCTATCCTAACCTAAATTTGGATTGTCATCTTAATATTGGACATATAGGGGCTGTGAGTGTCACTAGGGATGAACAACTCTAATACCTACATCTTAGTTTTTCAATTTTCATTCAAGAAGGCATCCAACTACTAGCTTGAAGTCTACTACTTATTGTTGTTTGTGTGAATAGTAACAACATTTTGCTTGAGTTTTAGATAGCTTAGTGTGTGATTTCCTACTTTGTTAATCAATGAAAATCATTTGAATTAATTGTATTTGATAGAGGGAATAGAGAATAAGATATCCCAGGTCTTAGATTTTAAATTTTCATTCAAAAAGGTATCAAACTACTAGCTTGAAGTCTTCTACTTATTGTTGTTCCTAAGAATAGTAACAGTATTTTGCTTAAGTTCTAGATAACTTTATGTGTGATTTCCCACTTTGTTAATCAATGGAAATATTTCAAATTAATTGTGCTAGATAGAGGACATTGAGAGTAAGAAGTCCTAAGTCTTAGATTCTCAATTTTCATCCCAAAAGGCATCTAACTACTAGCTTGAAGCCTGCTACTTGTTGTTGTCCATGTGAATAGTAATAGTATTTTGCTTAGGTTTTTGATAACTTTTTATGTGACTTCCAACTTTGTTAAATGATGAAATCCTTCAAATTGATCATGCTATATAAAGGACATTGAGAATAAGAATACCCAAGTCTTAGAATTTCAATTTTCATTAAAAAAAGGCATCCAACTATGAGCTTGAAGTTTGCTACTTGTCGTTGTTCCTGTGCATAGTAATAGTATTAGCTTAAGTTCTAGATAACGTTGTGTGTGATTTCCTACTTTATTAATCAATGAAAGCTTTCAAATTGATCGTCCTAGATAGAGGACATCGAGAATAAGGAGACCTAAATCTTAGATTTTCAATTTTCAATCAGAAAGGCATTCAACAACTAGCTTGAAGTCTACTACTTGTCATTGTTCATATGAACAGTACCAATATTTTTCTCAAAAGTTCTAGATATCTTTGTGCATGATTTCCTACTTCATTAATCAACAAAAATCTTTCAAAATACTCATGCTAGATAGAGGACATTGGGAATAAGAAGTCTCAACTCTTAGATTTTTAATTTTCATTCAAAAAGGCATCAAACTACTAGCTTGAAGTCTGCTACTTATTGTTGTTCGCATGAACAATAATAGTATTTTTCTTAAGTTCTAGATAACTTTGTGAGTGATTTCCCATTTTGTTAATATATGAAAATCTTTCAAATAGTGCGAGATATTGCACATTAAGAATAAGAAGACCCATGTCTTAGATTTTCAATTATCATTCAATAAGGCATCCGCAAGAATAGTAATAGTATTTTTCTTGAGCTCTAGATAACTTTGTATGATTTCCTGCTTTGTTAATCAATAAAAATCTTTCAAATTGGTCATGCTACATAGAGAACATTGAGAATATGAAGTCACAAGTCTTAGATTTTCAATTTTCATTCAAAAAGGCATCCAACTACTAGCTTAAAGTTTGCTACTTGTTGTTGTTTTGTGTGAACAATAACAATTTTTTGCTTAAGTTCTAGATAACTTTGTGCATGACTTCTCTCTTTGTTAATCAATGAAAATCTTCCAAATTGTTCATGCTAGATAGAGGACATCGAGAGAAAAAAGACCCAAGTCTTAGATTTTCAATTTTCATTAAAAAAGGCATCCAACTACTAGCTTGAATTCTACTACTTGTCATTGTTCTCGTGTATAGTAATAGTATTTTGATTAAGTTCTAGATAACTTTGTGTATGGTTTCCCACTTCACCAATTGATGGAAATACTTCAAATTGTTCATGCTAGATAAAGGGCATTGAGAATAAGAAGACATAATTCTTAGATTTTCAATTTTCATTCAAAATGGCATCCAACTACTAGCATGAAGTGTAATAACCCCAATTTTTGTAATTGATTGAGAAAATCAATAAAGTTTGAGTTTCAGATATTTCGGGCTGAAATATTAGGGTTATTTAGAATATACTTTTTATAAAAGTATAATCAAATAATAAGACATGTAAAATTGAAATTAAACTGAGCAAACCCTTCAAAATGACTGTAAGCACGACAAATTATGAATTCGGATGAAAAATCCTTAAGTTTCTTCATTTATTGGACAAAAGGGTAAAGTAGTAATTTTACCCAAAAATCAAAACATGAGACATCAAAATTTAGAATGTACTGAGAAATACGAATCCAACACCATGAAGTACACTCAAATCCGAGATCATGGGAATAAAACCCAAAATTTTGTACATAAATGGCAAAATGGTCTTTTTACACCATGTGGGGCCCACAAGGGATCCAAAAACGAATCTTATAAGCAGCCCACGTGAAGTCATGGGTCAACAAACACCAGTTGATCTTGGGGAAGAAAAATGGAGCATGGGGAAGAAAAAATGGAGCATGGGAGACTTTCATGCCATTTAATAATAAAAATCAAATATTATAATCATGAAAAAAAGACCAAAATGCCTATAAATACAACCCCAAAAACCCTCCAAAAAATGCTCATAAAATCCCCACAAAATTTTCTTCACTCTCCCTGAAAAATTAGACCTAAATCCCTCCCCAAAAACCCAAAATTTCCAAGAGATATCTCTCTTTTCAATTTCTTTTTCTTTTTAGATTGGAACAAGAGACCTAAAATCAATTAGGCACTCTGTTGCATATCTAATTTCATCAATTACACCAACCAAAACTTTCGATCATATCTTATCTACAAAACCCCCAAAGAAATTTCAAGATCCAATAGTTCAAACAACGACAATTTGCAAGAAAGGTGGATCTTAGGCCATATCTTCATCAACAAGGTATTCTTTTTAAATTGGGCATATAACTAAGGTTTTTTCTCCAATTAGGTAGGTGGAAATATTTCTATAGATGTTTAATACTGGTTTATGTAATTTTTAGCTTACTGTAATTTATTTTGATGATAAAAAAGGTAAAAATAAAGTAATAACAGAACCCTTAATTTAGGATTACAGAGTGCTCAGATGAAAATTCTAACTGCACCAATAGATCTAGAAGGGTCCAAAACACCTAGGGTAGAATTTTCACAATGATCTGAGACATTTTGGGCCCTCAATTGAGAGAGGATTGATTGGACGGTCCAGAATGGACTGTCCGATCTCCAGATCTAACAGCACCCAAGACACACTCGTGATGCATCATCGGAAATGGTGCATGCAGAAATGTTTTGCCCGTGCTGCACATGGGATGTCGTCCCAAGCAGTATGATGGCATGTTTGTCAAAACAACGAGCAAACGCACCCGTCATGGAGAAGCAACCAAGAGGAGAAAACGTGGGAAAAACCCAGCAACGAACCAGGTATGCCCAAAATCCCTCCAAACCTGTCTTCTCCTTATGCCACAAAGGACCCAAGGACGGTCCCTGGGGTGCACTGGTTCGATAGGGTCGAACCAGGGTGTCCCTAGGACACCCGAGTCTCGGTTAAACCGAAACGCACGCTGTGCATTGAGAAAATTGGATGGGTGTGTCCTGCAACAGAGAATGATGGGTGGGAATCCAACGCATTTGCAGATGTGCCTGCTGAGGCACATGCTGCTGACGCCGGACGCGATAGCCTCCCAGGGTCCCACCTAGTTTCGTTTGACCTTTTATGTACATGTGATATTAAAAAGGCTATAACTTGAGATCTAGGGCTCCGATTGAGGCGCCGCAAAAGGTGTTGTGTCCGTGTCGATGACACAGACACACCCAAACTATAAAATATTTGATCAAGGCCCAATTTAAGGAGGGTACGACCCTTAGACTATGATGGTGGCGTGTGGCCACCAGACCTTTGGAAAACTGATTATACCAAGGCTTAGTTAGGGCAGTAGGACATCCATAGGCATGGGGATGAACCCTTAATGCCTAAGTAGTAAGACCAACCACTCTAAAACCTATAAAAGATAGGCCAAACTAACCTTGTTCCCCTAAACCATGTTCAAGAGCATACGAGGACAAGGGGATTAGCGCGACCTAGCCAGGTAAGTGCTCTATCGCTACTAGACTTTTAAAAAAGAGCCATGATTATTTTGAATGCATGTTTTAAGTATAAAATTATACATCTTATTTAGCATGACTTATTTTATGGCTTGTTTAGCATATAAATGAATTTAGCATGCATATGATTAAATACATCATGCATAGACATGTTTTGCAAACAATTGCATATATTGCATGATTTGTGAGCATTGAGTTCTTGAAAAATTGCATGTCCTTGAGGGTTACCAAAAGACGCTGAAGCGCCCAAAAGGCGCTGGGTAGGTAGTTGTGAGGGTTATGCAGTTGTGAGGGACCCAAAGAGGACAGGTTTTGAAAAATACATTGCGCATATACTGCCAAGATGTGTGCTACATGCATAGATTGCATGATAAGTGTAGCCTTGACCGATGAGAGCAGGCTGATGAGGGCGGGCCGACGAGGGTAGGCCGATGAGGGCGGGCCAGAGAGAGCTGACAAGGCTTTTAAGCTGTCAGGCTTCTATGCAAGGTTATGACTTTGAATGCAATACTAGCATGAGCAGATTTTATGCGTTGCATGCATGTTTTGCAACCGATTTCATAAATTGCATGATTTATGACGAATACATGTCATATGCCCCGTGGAGGCTATGACCGAGTGTCCTCAAGTACCCGGGGACCACACGGCGGTGAGGTCATGGGCATAGTTTGGGCCCTATGGTTTCGTGGATTTACTTGCATTGCATATGGCATGACATGAGGTTGGTCGACCATACCATACCAGATAGCCACGAGTTGGATTTAGTTGAGCATCTTATGCATATCATTATGTTTATGATATATGATACTTTCGACTTGAATTATGCTATTCTTTAAGTCATCAGTATTTTAGTTTGACGGTGGTTTTTAATATCGATATTGAACGTGATTGTTCGAACATGCACATGTTTTTAAGAGCATATGATTTTAAACATAGCATGCATTGCAAAACTAATAGTAATAGACTCCTACTGAGTATAGTATATACTCACCCTATCCTTAACATTTTTCAGGATAGTTCCACTCAGAAATAGAAGACATCTCAGGAGATATTAGTTCTACGAGCAAGTGAATAAACAAAGGAGACAACTATACATGTGAGTAAACTCTCTACCCTTTGGACAAGTATTTGTATTTAATTACAGTTGGGCTGTGTGCTATGACTGGATAGACCTAGGGAAAAACATTTATGATTTCTAAAGTTTTTCAAAAACTACTTTGGCTATTGTGAAAGCAAATGACACTGGGGTTTTCAAAATAAGTTTAAAACAAAAGATTTTCCACTGCATTGTATGGTTTTTATAAAATGGTTTTCAAATAGGGATGCATCCCGCCTTAGGAATTAGATATTGCATTTAAAAATGCATGAGAAAACCCGGGTCGTCACAATGAATCATGTGAAGACCCGGGTTTTTTAAACACATTTTATAATATATTTTTCAAAGGAAGGGCCCTTAAATGGTAAAAAAATTTCACAAACAATACATGGGAATTCTTTTAATTTAACTTCATTTGTAACAAAACCCAAGTCTCACTTGAAGATACATAATACCAAGAATCATCCAATAGTTCACTCTTACACAACCCCTGCATTATAATTACAAACCATTATCCAAATTACATAATCCAAATTTTAAACCTCACTTTACATTAAAAACACTCCATACAAAACTCTCACAAATAAAGACGATTACATTTCTTCAAGGGCATACCCTAATTGCTTATTTTCTTCAAGTCTTCAAGCTTTATTTCCTCGAGTCTTTTATGATCTTGAGCTTCTAACCCTCCTTCTCTGTATCTGAGGTATTGTAAACATGGAAACATTTACAATACCTCAGCAAGCTATGCTTAGTAGGGGATACAAAAATATGCCACTTCATGAACATAAGAATACCTACCTTAGTCATTATTCCTTCCTGCTTATCCATTCATGAGTTATCTCATACTCATACATAGATTATATTTATGTAGTATAGATCAAACTAGTTAATATGGTAAAGATTGCTCAAAACTTGTTCCTTCCCTAGGCTATACTTCGACTTGGGAATTCAGTATTCAACCAATCTTTATATGGGGATTTCTAGGAACTCATGTAGTGGCATCTCATCATGCCATGACATTAGATTATGCCTATAATCCTCAATCCGTACAACGTGCCCAGATAACTGTATAATCCTCTGCTGATACCAACTATGGAATAATCAATCCATGTCCTAATGTAATACCCGAGCAATTTATGCTATTTTTAACAAAAATTGGACATTCTATGGGAAAAGAAATATGTTGAATGTTTTACCTTATTTAAAATAGTAAATTAAGGAAATTGTGAGGAAACTTGGTACCATTAGATTCTACTCGAAAAATGGAATCCAAAATTAAACAGAAAACGCCGAAAACGGAGTTCGTATGAAGAAGTTACGGCCGTTTAAAGATTAGGGGCAGTTCTGTAATTTAAGCAGAAAACGAAAAAGAACAAAAAACGTAGGGGGCCGTTTTGATAATGGCACCCCCTGTCGTCTTCCACCTCTAGATTTCTCCAAAAACCCTCCTTTCACGATTTTTCCAGAAAACACAGGGGAAATGGTGGCACCTCCTTCTTCCCTCTATAAATACCTCATCTCCCCCCTCTCCAAACCGCTGTTTTTTCGGCAATTTTGGGACTGGGGTTTTCAGAAAAAATTGGAAACCCATCTCAACACAGCTTCCCTGCATTTCCTGGCAACAGCCAGGCCCAAGTCAGGCCGGTCATTGCCATTTCCCCATGCCCCTCTCTTCTTTTCGGTCTTGGCAATGGGGTTTCCCCCTTCTTCGAGTTTTTCGGCGAGCAGGAGGTTCAGAGTGAAGAATAGGCACACCCATCAGCGATGGGCACTCCCTATGCTACCCAGGTAAGCCATTTTTCCTACTTCTCTTTGTCTTGCTTCCCCAGGCCAAGATCCATTCTGGATCTGGTCTTTTCCCAGACATTTTCCAGCCAGATTTCCTGGCTGAAAAATGCTCCAAGCCAGTTCCAGCCAGCCCTACATGAACAAGCCGTCCCAGGGACGCCATGCTCCACGTACACCTGGGATGGGTTCTAGGTGTATGACAATGCGTACACTATCCCTGGTGCGGCCTTTGGGTGTGCGCGCGATGTGGGGCACGGGTCCTGGCATGACCAGGATGCACAAGGTGCCCTGGGAACTGAGACGCGCCATGCTACACCAAAGGTGTGTCCGTGCGATGCCATCTAGGATGCGTGTCATAGCGCGTCGCTTGAGCATGCACGTGTGTGTGCAAAACGCGGTCCCTGGCACGGCCCTTGGTCGCGCACGCATGAGAAACGATCGTGGTTCAACCAGGATACATGGGTGTCCTGAGAACTGGGACACACGGACCTAATGAGACTATAAAGTTAGGATCAGAGGACAATTTACAGAGTTTAACTATTGAATAGTAGATCGATATCATAGGATCTAGCCTGACAATGAATTAGGCAAGGACCATGGACCCTAAAAGGCAGATCTAGCGATCTAATGTCTAAATAGATTGAAATTGATAAGGACTCCTTGTATCCATTCATACCCAGGAGTTTATAAATGAAACCCAGGGACTGGTTGAAGTGATAAAGGACGTGACTCTAGGAGACTTTGAGGTAGGTACTCTATCGCTACTAGACTTTTAAAAAGGGCTATGATTATTTCAAGACTACATGTTTTAAAGTATAAGTTATATGACTTGTTTAACATGACTTAATCTTATAAACGAATTCAGCATGCATATGACAAATACATTATGCATAGACATGTTTTGCAAACAATTGCATATATCGCATGATTTGTGAGCATTGAGTTCTTGAAAAATTGCATGTCCTTGAGGGTTACCAAAAGACGCTGGAGTGCCCAAAAGACGCTGAGTAGGCAGTTGTGAGGGACCTAAAGAGGACAGGTTTTGAAAAAGAGGTTTTTGCTTGTTTGACCTTATATGATTTGGACTAATAATCTCGTGGGCGCTATGCCGAGAGGTCTGGGTTGGCCTCCAGCCTCTACCACTATTAGGTGGATGGGTACCACGCCCAAAAAGGGCATGTCCCTACTTCGACTGCTTGTGGTACAGGGGCTACCACTGGTGTCACGGCACTGGGTCGAAGTGTCATATGTCCCGTGGAGGCATATGACCCTGTGTCCCTAGGTACCTGGGGACCACACGGCGGCGAGGTCATGGGCATAGTTGGGCCCTATGGTTTGAGGATTTACTTGCATTGCATATGGCATGACATGAGGTTGGTCGACCATACCATATATCCATAAGTTGGATTCAGTTGAGCATCTTATGCATATCATTATGTATATGACATATATATACTTTCAACTTGGATTATGCTATTATTTAAGTCATCAGTATTCCAATTCGACAGTGGTTTTTAATATCAATATTGAACATGAGTGTTCAAACATGCACATGTTTTAGAAGAGCATATGATTTTAAACATAGCATGCATTGCAAAACTAGTAGTGATAGACTCCTACTGAGTATAGTATATACTCACCCTATCCTTAACATTTTTCAGGATAGTTCCATCCATGAGTAGAGGACGCCTATGTTAGTGCTACGAACAAGTAGATCAAAAGGAGACAATCATACATGTAAGCAAACACTCTACCCTTTGGACATGTATTTGTATTTATTTATAGTTGGGCTGTGACCTGTGATTGGATAGACTTGGGAAAATATTTATGATTTCTAAAGTTTTTCAAAAACTACTTTGGTGGTTGTGAAAGCAAATGACACTTAGGGTTTTCAAAATGAGTTTAGAACAAAAGATTTTCTACTACATTGCATGGTTTTTATAAAATGGTTTTCAAATAGGGATGCATCCCGCCTTAGGAATTAGATATTGAATTTAAAAATACATGAGAAAACCCGGGTCGTCACACCTAATGGGGTGGACCATGGCTGTCACAGTGGGGCCTTCCCATTATTGCCCCACCTGACTTTTAGCCTCTCTTTGAGCATGGTATCCATCATATAAGTTTTAGGAAGCGAGTGGCCAAACCCTCATAACTTCCTTAGCATAGCATCCGCAGTCTCGATCTCTGTGTAAGACAAAATCACAAGCCTCCTTATTTGTATGGAAAATACATTGTACATATTAGACGATATGTGTGTTTAACTAAGGCTGGAATATTTTCTATACCCTATTCTTAGGGTTTCCTTAGTCTCCATATCTCATTACTTTCACCTCATTAGAGTTGATTATCATATTAGATCAATTTTGATTAGATTATGAGATTGGATCACTAGTTGGATCATAAGTTTTGGGTCACTTAGTTGGATCATAAGTTTTGGATCACTTAGTTGGATCATAAATTTGTGGATCATGACTATGCAGAGGTACTAATTATATCATGAAGGTCTATACGTCTAGGCAGAACATCATGTATGTATACACATGAGTCTCTAATACATCTTTGTATAACCACCTACCTCAAAGTGGTGCCATTGTCATGATTCATACCTCCCAAGTGGTATTCCTCCACATTACTTATCCTAGTCTGTATTCATACATCTGTCGACCATACGTATCAAGTTATTCATCTATATAAGTATGTATCCCTATAAGGGATGTCCTAATTTTCCTTGAATCATGTTTGATCAAGGGTTAGAATTCTCTATCTATGTTCTTCTACATACCAATACATAACTTCTACATATACATACGTAATACAATACTACATTAGTATTCTTATTGTTTTTTATCGTTCAAGATCCTATGGATCTTGTTTGATTACCCTTATCTTGATTGCAATTTTTATTAGGTTTAGATGATTTACTAACCTTTTATGCTCTTTATTATTATTACTTAACCAGTTAATGTCTTACTGGTTGAGGGTAGCTTATTTCACCCTAAGTCTAGAAGCTCCTCTTATGTCAAATTGGCTAAGACTTACTAGTTAAATGGTTGAACACAAAGTGGCTACTTCAATCCTCATGTAAGGAGACATTTAGACCTCACAAATGTTAATGGAAGGTGGGGGGAGAGCAAGGCTCTATTAGATAACCCCCTTAACCACTATGTCCATCATTCACTAGCCTGACCCTAACTCAACCTTTCATAAGGATCCTATGAGCATTTAACCCTAAGTACTCTTTCTAATTGATTTTAATTAAATCCATGAACTAAAATATCATTCATGGAGTTTTATTATTCTCCTAATTTGGACCAAGGAATATTCATTCCTTATATTATCCTACTAACTATGGTCCTTACTAACATTAAGTCCTTGTCATATATTCCATGTGAATGTCTTTCCATTCTAATTTCATTTAATTACAATTTTTAATGAATTTTCCATTACATAAGCAATAAAGCATAAATAAACAATTAAATAAACAATTCTATAATTAACTCTACTAAGTAATGAAAGACAATTACCAAAATGTTTAATAATTCAATGCAAATCTAACAAGATATAAACACCTATCATAATCCAATGGTCTTAATAGATCCTTATTCATTTTTCCTCATTTTAGGGTTTAGATCTTCATCCTTCATTTTCTTTTAGATCCAACATTTCTTATTGATGTAATTTCATTTTAAAATTATTGATGTATCTTATCCATTGATTTGATCTTCCTTGATCTATCCAATCAAGGAGATCATAAGTTACTTTATCCCATTTAAGGGCATAGATCTTGATCTAGCCCAAATCACTATCATCCATTCCATAATACCATGAAATATTAACTCAATATTATCATCAACACATACCCATATAGTCCAATCATCCTTGATTAACTTAATCAAGGAGATTTCCATACCTTTTTATGGTTTTTATTACTTTTAAGGCTAGATCTCCTAAGATCTGCCTATAAAATTCCATATAACCTACTTATTTAAGTTTTTAAATTAATATATCATCATACAATAAGGTTTGATTGGTTTGATCATCCTAGATCTTGTAGATCAAGGACATTGGTACAATTATCTTCTTAATCCAAGAAATTTTAATGAATTAAAAAGGTGATTTTATTATTTCAGTAGATTTTCCTCATCAATATGAATCCAAAAAACATTTTTTATCTCAATTTAAAGTCAAATTGAGATCAGAATTGAGTTTTTAAGATTTCAGCCCATTTTAAGGGCTGAATCTCAATCTTACTATTTTTTATTTAATTATCTAATATATCTATATAGAAATCTTACTGTGAACATGATCCTAGGGGTTTTGGGACCCTCTGAACACATCCATTAGTTTAGATTTCCATTTTTGGATCATCTTCATCATGATCCAAGGTACCCCTATGGATTTTAATAATTATAATAGATTAAAACATGAATTTCATGAGTTCAATACCTAGATCAAGTGATAAGGAATCCATAGAAATTTTCAGATCTAAAATCAGAGCTATATCAAGCTCTGAATTGAAGAATTAAGTCTTCAATTCAAAATTGGTAGGCCCAGATCAAATCTGGTTTTACGGGTGCGGGATGTGTAGCGGCCAGCTCCCGTTACAATCCATAGTAGCTCGTCGAGCAGAGGTGATCAGCTATGGGCGAGACATCCAAATCTGGACTATTAGATCGTCCATGGCTAGATCTCCTCCGTCCATTAGAATCAAAGGGTTAGATTTCATCCCCTAGGCTTTTTGGGCCCCAGAAGTCCATCCAATGGCTCAGATATCTCATCCGAACTATCCAAGATGGTAGATCTCACCTTGAAGCTGGATCCATTGTCACCGACAAATCAACAACCGAGGAGATCTCCTTGAGGCCAGAAAACTTGTACAAACTACCCAAAAGCTAAGAAATGGAGGGATATGCACCTATTTTAAGTGACGATATTCCAAAACTTGGTCGAAAAAACCAGAAAATTCATACCTTAAGATAAGTCATCGGTGCTCACTATTTTTCAATGATTTTGCCAATAAATAATCCACTGATCTCCATAAAACTATAGGGCTTTTGCATATTTCCACATTCTAAACATAATTAATCGTTTGAGATTGAACTTTAACAGTCTAAAATGGATGCCTAATTGAATTTTTGTAGCAGGGTGAAAACCTTACTCATCGGGGATGATGCATCTGCAGACGCTCCCAATACCCCGAGGAGGAATATTCCTCCTAGTGCGTCTGTGGATGCGCTAACAAGAGAATAAAATGTGGAGAGGGAGAGAAGAAAAGAGAGAGGATTTTTGAGCCAAATTTTTGGTATAGTTTGGGGAATTTCTTGAAGAATTTTATGGAAATTTTTGAAAATTTTTCTTAGAGGTATTTATAGGTGTTTTGAGTGTTTTTCATGATGACATGTATTAATTATGTTTATTTCTTTCTTATTATTTAATATCATTGGATTCCCACTACCACCTCCTTCTCCACTAGCAGGTGGTAGTGGTTTGACTCATGATTTCACGTGATCTGGTCATTAGATTCCTTTGTGGCTCCCTTGTCGGCCCCACATGGTGTAAAAAGACCATTTTGCCCTTTATGTATAAAAATTAGGGTTTATTCCCATGACCTCAGAATTGAATGTACTTAGTTGCATTGGATTCGTATTTTTTATTACATTCTAAATTTTTATGTCCTAGGCCTTGGCTATGGGTAAAATTACCATTTTACCCTTTTGTTAATAAAAATGGAGAAAAATAAGACTTTTTCATTCAGATTCAAAATGAGTCATGCTTACAATCATTTTGAAGGGTTCGCTAACTTTGATTTCAATTATACATGTCTTATCCTTTGATTCTACTTCTATAAAAAATGCATTCTAAATAACCCTAATATTCCAGCCTAATTTTCCTTGAAATTCTCAATTTCACTATTTATTTAATTACAAAAAGTTAAGGGTGTTACAAATCAAAACCCCAAAAATCCTAGGTTGAACACTTGAGGACGAAGCATACACCTTGGAAGGAATTGCAGCACCCAAAGACTCCACAAAACAATAAGAAAAAGAGGTAAAAGTGGGCTATAGGAGTTGGGAGTCTCCTTCCAAAGGAGGAGACGTCTTTTTCGCTTCAATGAAAATTCTCTTTTGCTTGGATGTTTTTGGGTTTTTATGCTTATTCTCCTAATTTTCCTAGGTTTCCCTAATTATAAGGTATGGTGAGGATTAACGAGTGTCAATTTGAATTGTTAGGATAGGGGTAAAGTTAGGATATCAAATAGGAAAGTGAGTGGAAGGAGGTGGCTGCCTTACGGAGGGAGTGGGTGGGAGACACCACCATTTTAGGAAGGGGTGTCTCCCCCCTTCAAAGACATTGAAGCTCCTTTGAAATAGGAATGTGGGTGCAAATTGGTTGGGAAAGAGATGAAAGCTTTTAAGTAGGTAATTTTGGTTGGTTGGGAAATTTCTTAAAAGCTGGAATCAGATAGAGTATTGGAAGATGCAACTCTACAATGGAAATTTGCAGTGCATCTTAAGGGTCAGGTGGAAATTAAGAAAAAAGTGGGGAAAAGTGAGAAAAATATTAAAAATGGAAGGCTCTCATCCCATTGTCCACATGCCATCTTATTCTAATGGATTTTCCTTAATTATCTTCAAAATATCTCATGGATAACTCTCTTGAATCTCCTCCAATCCTAGACTTCTATTTAGCTTAGCTTGATGGCTTAGATGGCTAACTTTGAAGTCTCCATTGGCTAAGCTTCATGATTGGCTTAGGAAGTTTTCTTGGCTGACTTCTTGGCTTCATCCCTTAACTTGAGTGGTTTGTATGGTTTGGCTTGATTTCCTTGGTTTGCCACCTCCTTTCATGGCTTATATGGCTAAGGTAGCTTAAGTGGCTTCCACACAAAGGTGGTGGGAATGCATGGCTTACTTCATGGGCCCACTTTGGCCATCTTTAACTCCTTTAATAACATCCATTACTAGTCCACAAGATGATCTTGTCCTTTAGTTTATGTTGAAGTGATGATTTTGAGGCTTTGACTCGATCTTTTGATCTTGATATTTAATTTCATCCCAATCAATCTCGGTCGTTGGATCACCATCTTACTTCCTACAAAAAGTAAAAAAAACCTAATTAAATCTTAGAAAAATATAATTAATCACATGTTTACCTTCGACTAGCTTCTGTACCTACAAAATAACAAACTTTTTCGTTATTAGGTCAAAAATGCTTTTATTACTAATTTTGGTCTAACAACCTAATTTACCCCTATAAGTTGTAACACATGGGTAACTAATTGGGTGATTTTTATGCAAAATTAAACACTTATCATGGTAATTATTAAGACACACCACCCATATCTTTTCATTTCTCACATTTTCCTTGATTTTCTCCTTTCCTTTCTATCATCTTTCCCTCCTAAACCTATGTCCTTTCCCACTCCACCTTATCTCCTTCCTTCCTCATCCCCATATCTTATCCCTCTTCCTCTTATGGATTCCATGCCCCCCCTATAATATTTATTCCTTCCATCCATTCTCCTTAATTCTTCAGCATTGGTCACTCCTTTCAATCTTATGATCCTAGCCATTCATTCCCTAGGCTTCCACTCCAAAAACTTATAAATAGGGGTGAAGGACAAGGAGTTCTATCTCTTACTTCCCTTAGATCTTAAAGAGATCACCCTCGCCCAAGTTCCAAAGATCTACACATCCAATCCAAGGGGGAAAATGGTAAGGGTTATTGACCATAATCCCTTATCCCTCTTTCTTTCATTCTTTTTCTTTTTCTTTTTTCATTTCCATTTATTCCTCTTTCTTCCATAGCATTGCACTCATCACATTTATGATTAGATTTTACATGCATAATTTCCTTGCATGTTTATTTCATTTGCACACAATTTACATTGTTCTTCTCCATTTACTTTTTCATGCATAGCATTCTTTAGTTTTCCATGTATAGCACCAAACATTCATTCTAGGACTACATGCATAGAACCACTTTTGTTTTCTTTTACATACATCTCAACTCTCATCTTCCTTCTTATATTCCATGCACTCACCCTTAGATTTGCATGTTCCATCACCCTAGGATTTCATGCATCCAACTCCACTTGTATACCTTTCATATTTTGCACACACTCCCCATTTTCCTATAGCAACCTATCTTGCATGCAAACCCTTCCACTTAAAGTAGAATGTCTTCCCCCCTTAATACTTCCATCTATGCTACACCACCATCTTTCCACTATTTTTCACACACACTTCTCCTTCCACTTTTCTTTTTCACACATTCCCCTTCTTTCCTTCTCTTCCATCTCTCTTCTCTTAGTTGATTCACACACACTTCTTCATCTCTTTCTAGCTTCCCTACTTTCTTCTTCTTCTTCTCGTTCTTTCATGTTTCTTTTCTTTTTTATGGGGATTTGGGAATAGAAACCAAAAGGAAAGAAGCCTTGCACCCTTCTATGGTAGCAAGGATTCTTTCCATTCCTAAAGTAATGGTTGAGGAAACCAAATCCTTACATAAAGCTATCTAAGTTCCTAGCTTAAGGGACCATGTTGAAGAGTAGGACAACTTTCAAAGGTAAGTGCCTAGTTCCATCCTCATCTCTTAAGGCTGAAATTGATGAGTCATAAGTCAAGGGCTACTATCACCATCTTCTTTTTATTTTCCTTCTAGTTCATCCTTAAGGTAGGAAGCCTCTCCATGGCTAACTCGTCCTTAAGATGAATGACCTCTACTCTCCTCTTTGATTCTGTCCTTAAAAGCTCCCCTCTATTATAGAGTATCTAGCTAAGAAAAAGCAACATTCATTTATGATTCCACTCCATATTCTTTTTTTTCTTCCATGAGGGTGATGATCTTTTAGGCAAGGTGTTAAGGACCTCTTTTCTTTGGCTATCCTAGCACTTCATTCCCAAGGATCATTGAAAAAGGATTTGACTTTTGAGTTGTGGCATGTTGGGTTAAGGAGATGAGAAAAGAATGATGGTAATCTAGTGTAATATGGGTCTAAGATATATGGGAAAGCTCCTATTGATTGACACAACAAGAGAGCCCTACAACAAAATTGAAGCCTAGGTTGAATTTATTTGCTATCCTTTCCTTTATTTTGTTTATATACTTCTTTATTTGCTTATGTATCAATTCATTATGATCATTCAATTAATGGAAAATGTCTTTCAATTCTTAGTTAGTTTCCTTATCTTATTTCCTTTATTGACTAGCTTATTTGTGCTATATTCTTTAATTCCTTGATTTACTTTCCTTGTTGATTTCCTTTCTTAAGTTAATTGTTTTAGTTTAATGCATTATAATCTTTACTTTCCTTTGATCGGCTAAGTTAAAGTGAAATAACCTAAATATTAGTTAAACTTTCCTTAAAAGAGTCCTTTTGGGATCAACCTGTATTTGTTGATCTATACTCCAATAGAACTATGCACTTGTGGTATCAATTAAAGCGCATCATTGGTAGGAGTCACAGTAAATGATCACAGCATCCTTTCGAGATGACCATAGGCCATGTGAGGATGCGCTTAGTGTCTAGCCAGGATACCAATAGGCATATATGTAGCAAAGTAAATGTGAACATAGTTGAGTCTATGAGATTTTTGTGCTTTGTGCTCTTGGGAAGGGTAATTAGGGTTTTGAATCATCATGATACCTACTGGTAGTCATGTCATTAAGAGTTTACTAAAACTCTAAAGGCACTAGAGTGTGCCTAGATGCCTATTTTGATATCATACTTTTATGGTTTTAATTCATCATGATAATACTCAATTTGTTAAGTTATTACACATGTTCTATATAGATACACAGATGTATGCATTTACTATGAATGTGTTATGATGCTTTGCATTTCAACTAATAAGAGTTTAGTCATATATTGCATACAAACTTGATTTAAAACTCATTTGAGTGCTTATATTATGGTGTAGTTTTCAATGTTGTAGTTTTGGTTTTATCTATTGGGTATCTTATATACTTACTACATCAAAACCCTACAGATTTTCATAGATAGGAAAAATTCATGGACTAAGAGATTCAAGGAGCTAGATATCAAAAGTAGTTGCAAAAGCAAGACACCAGTTGCAAGAAAAACTATCACTCTATTTTGGACTATTGATGTAATAAAGCATTATGTCCTAGACTTTAAAGCACTATTGATGTAATAAAGTACTCAGTTTTGTACTAAGAGCTTCAACTTAGGGGTTTGGTGGGTCCTATACTAGAATTGACACCTCTAGGGACCATTAGCATCCTTCAATCTAGAAGGAGATGCATAGACATTGATATGGTACCATTTGATGAAGCTGCATTGCTCACAATTTCATGAGGAACCTTGAAAGAGGGGCCATAGAATAGATATGTTCTAGTCTATATTAATTCTTCTCTGGATAGTTAATAAAATTTTAAAAATTGAGTCTACTATAGAGTACCAAACTCAATTTGAGAAACTCTTAATCAAGATCGAATAGATGAACCTAGAGGACATGTTGCTTCTTTCGTTTGTGGTTTAAAGGAGTACATCATGGCTAATGTTCACAACAAAGGGAAAACAATGATGGAACTGTAAAAAACCTCATTGACACAATTGACATAGATAATAAATTAGAATATGACCACTAAATAGAATTATTTTTGGGGTTCAACAAAACCACCTACATCCACAAACATAATCCAATCTTATTCCCTAAGAGAGAAAAAATAGAGAGAGAGAGAGAGAATACAATAAAGAATGAAATACTGATATCACTATATATAGACCTCTCATAACCATCTCTCCCCGTAATTAACTGGGAAACTTTCCTATATCTCAGTTTCCTTACAATATGTGTAGGAATTCTAGAGATAAAGTTCTATATCTTAACAAATCAAGTAGGTCCTATCACATGACATGGTAATGACTTAAACACATTCACAATAATCTCCACCTGGGCTCAATGATAGCCACTTTGAAGAGTTTCTATGTTGCCTTGTTGTATTACCTCCAAATTTGACACAACTCTAACTACTAATCACCAAAAATCGTCATTGGATTTTAAGAATGCTAGCTACGCATACTATCAAGTCATCCTAGACCTAACACCATATGACTCGACAAACTTTATATGACCTAAGTTAAACTTATCTTTCAACTTTACTAGATGCCACATGACCGACACTTCCTTTGTAATAATTACCACTTGCATCCCAAGAAGCATGTGCACTCTGTTTGTAATGTAATAACCCCAATTTTTGTAATTGATTGAGAAAATCAATAAAGTTTGAGTTTAAGATATTTCGGGCTAAAATATTAGGGTTATTTAGAATATACTTTTTATAAAAGTATAATCAAATAATAAGACATGTAAAATTGAAATTGAACTTAGCAAACCATTCAAAATGACTATAAGCACGACAAATTCTGAATTCAGATGAAAAATCCTTAAGTTTCTTCATTTCTTGGACAAAAGGGTAAAATAGTAATTTTACCCAAAAATCAAAATATGAGACATCAAAATTTATAATGTACTGAGAAATACAAATCCAATGCCACTGAGTACACTCAAATCTGAGATCATGGGAATAAAACCCAAAAATTTTATACATAAATGGCAAAACGGTCTTTTTACACCATGTGGGGCCCACAAGGGACCCAAAAAAGAATCTTATGAGCAGCCCACGTAAATTCATGGGTCAATAAACACCAACTGGTCTTGGAGAAGAAAAATGGAGCATGAGAGACTTTCATGCCATTTAATAATAAAAAAATAAATATTATAATCATGAAGAAAAAAGACCAAAATGCCCATAAATACAACCCCAAAAACCCTCCAAAAATTCTCATAAAATCCCCACGAAATTTTCTTCACTCTCCCTAAAAAATTAGACCAAGATCCCTCCCCATAAACCTAAAATTTCCAAGAGATATCTCTCTTTTCAATTTCTTCTTCTTTTTAGATTGGAATAAGTGACCTAAAAACAATTAGGCACTCTATTCTAGATCTAATTTTATCAATTCCACCATCCGAAACTTTCCACCATATCTTATCTACAAAACCCCCAAAGCAATTTCAAGATCCAACAATTCAAACAACAGGAATTTGCAAGAAAGGTAGATCTTAGGCCATATCTTCATCAGCAAGGTATTCCTTTTAAATTAGGCATATAACCAAGGTTTTTTCTCCAATCAGGTAGGTGGGAATACTTTCTATACATGTCTACTTATGTTTAATGAAAATTTTATTTTACTATAATTTATTTTGACGAAGAAAAGAAGTAAAAATAAAGTAATAACAACACCTTCAAATCAGGTCTATAGAGAGCTCCGATGGAAAATTTGACCTTACCAATTGATCCAGAAGGGTCCAAAACCCCTAGGGTACAATTTTCACTAAATTTCATGAAGGTTTAGTCCCTCAATTGAGAAGGGATTGATTGGACTGTCCAAACGGACTGTCCGATCTCCCGATCGGATGAACGATGTGTGAAATGCCACACATGTGCGTGCGACGATGTCCTGCGCGCATCCGTGGAAGCCCCGTGCGGGCACTTCCGCATTTCATTGCAACAAAAGTGCTCGACAAACCGAGTGCGTTCCGCCCGACTAATCTGGGCCATCCGTTCCTTGGGCCCAGATCAAATCCAGGCCCTAAGAAGGACTGTGAACTTCTAGATCACATTCTGAAGTCATCTGAACTCCAAATTAAGATTGAAAAGAAGCTATGAAAAGCTTGATACATATATTTTCTGATGAAATGATAAAATAGACATTATATTCAGTAAAACTTTCTGTATTAAAGAAATAAGTTTCCAATTACTTAGATCTTCAAGATCTGAGATGATCAGATCTTGAAAATATGTTTTACTAATGATATACTATTGAAATAAAGTGATATCTATAGTTTATTTGGACATATCTGAGATATATTAAGGGATCTACCCATTATGGTAGAAAAACCCTAAAACACAAAGGGACCCACTTGATCTATGATCAGATCCTTGGGATGGATAAAATGAATGTTGATATAATGAAATCCAAGAAATCATGGATGGATTATAACAAAAATGGATCAATATGATCTTTGGACCTTAATAAAGAAAATCCTCTAAATATAACTAATACCCTTAATCAATGGAAAAGATCTAAGATCAAATGGTTAGATTATAAGTAAAGGTTTCTAAAAATGTTAATGTAATTAGTTTCATTTTATATAATAGTATTTTAAATATGATTATGTTATAAAGCATGCTAGTATAACATTTAGACTTTAGCATGATATGTGATTTCATTGTTATCATAAGGTGCTAGATTTAATTATCTTAGGGGCACTTTAGTATGATTTCATGCCATTCTAACTTAGGACCATGCTAGAATTTCATATAAGTTTATACTATAGCATGAGATTATACCTTAAGTCCATGTTAGTTTAAATTGAGTTATTAAGGTATATTAGTTGGAAATCATGTTAGAGTAATTTTAAGTACCTTGTCTCATTATCTTTAAGTGTTAAATTATGTAGTTTTATGCTTTGAATTTATAATTCATTTATGGTTAAATGTTATTAGTAGATCTACTTATTATGAGATAAAGAGCATAAAACATCAAAAATGTAATCTAATGAGAAAGTAGAGTTTCATGACACAAATAAGAATGGAGTACTTTGGACTTAATTAGTAAGGGCTATAGTTAGTAGGACAATATAAGGATTATCAAATCCTTGGCCCAAACTAGGAGAAGAATAATAAACCCCATGAATGACATTATAAATATTCATGGACTTAATTAAATCCATTAGAAAGAGTACTTAGGGTAAACATGCTTATAGGAACCTTATGAAAGGTTGAGCTGTGGTCATTCTAGTGAATGATGAACATAGTGGTTAAGGGGGTTATCTAATAGAGCCTTGCTCTTCCCCTACCTTCCGTTAATGTTTCTGAGGTCTAAACACCTCCTTACATGAGGTTGAAGTAACCACTTTGTGTTCACCCATTTAGCTAGTAAGCCTTAGCCAATTGGAAATAGGAGGAGCAATCTAGATTTAGGCTTGAATAAGTTACCTTCAACCAGCACATTAACTGGTTGAATAATAATAATAAAAGCATAAAAGGTTAGTAAATTACCTAACCCTAATAAAAACAGTAAGTAAGATAAGGATGATAAAACAAGATCCATTAGATCTTGGATGATCAAGAACAATAAGAATAAGAATATTATATTGTACTTAGTATGTATGTTTATTGGTATGCTTGTTATAGTTCATTAGATTAGATAATCCAAACCCTTAATCAAAGATGATTCAAGGAAGAAAACCAAGATCATCTTCCTTAGGGATGATCCAATAACTAAACTTAGATCAAAGAAGAACTAGATGATAGAAGATCTAGGACCCTGATCTTTATCAACAAGTGTAGATTGTAAATCAATGGATGTATGAAAGATCAAGATCAAGGAGATGGACACACAAAGACTTAGAGATAGAAAAATACTTAGATATGAATGATCTAAAGATCATTCTAAACATCAAATATAGTGATCAATAGGATTGTTCATAATTTATATATTGACAATACATATGGATGTATAAATCATATACATCAGTCAGGATCATGGATGATTTGGGAAAAGAGATCACTCCTTAAAGGTAGGAGGATTTGATGAATGCATTTACATGAGATATACATGATTGTACTCATGATCTTATGTTGACAAGAGTAATGTTAATACTTGTATTAAATCTCTTGAAATCCTTATGATCCAACCAAACATATATAAGATGGTTAAGGACTAAACTATAAGTGAATAGGGAACTAAAAAATATTTCAACCCTAAGAAACAGACATATGGTCTGATACATATGAAATCTATTTTACATACAAGCTTGGAAGCTTGTGAGTTTGTTTTAATAGGCATAAGCTTAGGGAGATGCTATTGCTAGAGGAGTTATGAGGGTTTGGCCACCCACTCCTTGAAATTTGATGATATGATGATACCTTGCCCAAAGAGAGGCTAAAAGTTAGGTGGTGGCAATTATGGGAAGGCCACCACTATGAAAGTCTTGTCCCCTCATACGGGCAGTGACATAATATTTTCCACCATGGTATCAATGGTGAACAGGGCAGTTATTCAAGCGTGCTAGTACGGATCAGACTACAGCATAGCAACCTTTCTGATTATTTTGCACTATGATGCATATGAGAATAGGCATAGTGAAATGCCTTATGTTGTAGCATAATGAAATGCTAGGTCATTGTATATTACCAATATTTCCCAAGAAGGAAAATTCTCAATATAAGATTAGCTGTGATACTAAATTCTCATAATGAAGAGAATTGATCAGCTTAGTTGGGAATGATATTTGACTACTTTCATAAATTTAACTGGTTTATTCATGAAGAGTATGTATGTATATAGATATACATAAATTACAAAGTAAAGAGTAGAGACATAAATATGTTGAGGGATAATGGGATTATGAAGTATTGGAATTACATTGTCAATTATTATGTTTCTTGAATCCCCTACCAAGCATTGCTTGCTGAGATATTATAAATGTTGCAATATCTCAGATACAAGGAAGGAGAGTTAGGAGCTGAAGATGATAGAAGACTTGAAGAGAATAATCTTCAAGGTATACCCTTGAAGACATGTATTTTTCTTTGTTGAGAGTTTTATTGTATGGTGAGCTTGAGTTTGGTATTATGTAATTTGGACAAGTATTGTAATAGATTTGGCTGTACTGTAAACCACTGTATGGATCCTGAAATTTAATAAAAGTATATTCCTTTAATGGAATTTTATTTTGTACACAAATTGTACTTATGTTATGTATGAAGTGGTGACTTGGGTTTTCCAAACAAGTTCTAAAGAAAAGAATTTTCCCAGCTTTGTTTTGTGAAAAAAAAATTCACTCTTATAGGGTCTTGCCTTTCAAAATACTTTACAAATCATGTTACAAAAAATCGGGTTGTCACAGTTGGTATCAGAGCAATTCATCTAGTCATAGTATAGTACAAATATGTCCAAAAGAGATATTATAATCCAAGTCTAGATTAAGATAGAAGTAGTTGTATAGATGTCATGACCCAAGTTCTTATATGATGCAATGTCGATAAAAAGGTGAGATCTCTTGTTTTATAAATATGAAATGCATAAAAATCTTTTTCTTTTGGAAAACAACCTTTCATAAAAACCCCGAGTGTGAAAACACATTCTCAATCTATTTAGTCATGGCAAAGTTTTAAATCAATAATGTTCCCAAGAAAGTGTTAGTCACAGCCCCAGCTATTAGAGAGTAACTACAATCAAGTAACATTGAAAGATAAGATAGGGGTTTACTTACTTGTACTTAGCCTGTGTCTCCTAGTACAAATGTCCCTTGTCCTTAAGTATTTACTTTGTATCTGAAAAATGTTGAGGATTGGGTGAGTATATAATATACTCAGTAGGGCCTATCACTACTAGTTTTATAAATGCATGAGATGTTTCAAAATCATATGTTCATTCAAAACATGCGTATGTTTGAATACTCGAGTTCAACATCAGTATAAGAATCCATAATCAACTGAAATTCTCATAACTTAAAAGATCACATAATCCAAAGATGAAAGTATCATATATATATATGATGACATCATGATATGCAATAGATGCTTCATGGAGTCCAACTCATGGACCTCTAGTATGGTATGGTCTACCAACCTCATATCATGCTATATGAAATGCACATAAATCCAGGAAACCATAGGGTCTCACTATGCCCACGACCTCACCGCCGTGTGGTCCCCGGGTACCTAGGGACACAGGATCATATACCTCCACGGGGCATATGACACTCCGACCCAGTGCCGTGACACCAGTGGTAGCCCCCTGTACCACATGCAGTCGAAGCAGGGACATGCCCTTTTTGGGCATGGTACCCATCCACCTAATAGTGGTAGAGGCTGGGTGGCCAACCCACACCCCTTGGCATAGCACCCACGAGCTTACAAGCCCAAATCATGTACGATCAAATAAGCCAAAATCCTCTATTCAAAACCAGTCCTCTTTGGGTTCCTCACAACTGCCTAGCCCTCGGCACTCCAGCGTCTTTTGGCAATCCTGAAGGACATGCAATCTTTGCAAGTACTTAAATTATGCAATGTATGCACTTGTTTACAAAACATATGTGTGCATAATGTATATGCAATTCTTTTACGAAACATGACTATGTACAAAGCATTTATCATATGCATGCTGAATCAAGTCATGCTAAACAAGTCATATACTTATAACGTATGTTCTCAAAACAATAATAGATCTTTTAAAAGAATCTAATAGTGATAGAGCACCTACCTTACTAGGTCGCGTTAACCCCTTTGTCCTCGTATGCTCCTGAACATGGTTTGGGGACTCAAGGTTAGTTTAACCTATCTTTGATGGGTTTAGAGCAGTTGGGTCTTATTACTTAGGCATTAGGGGTCCATCCCTATGCCTATGGGTGTCCTAAGGTCCTACTTGGGCCTTGGTATCCTCAGTTTTCTAAGGTTCTAGTGGCCATGCGCCACCATCCTATTCTAAGGGTCATGCCCTACTTTTATTGGGCCATGATCAGGGATTTTATGGCTTTTATGTGTCCGCATCGTCGATACGGACACAACGCCTTTTGCAGCGCCTCAATCGGAGCTCTAGATCTCAAGTTATAAGCATTTTAGTATTGTATGTACATAGGGTCTTAAAACAAAAAAACCGGAATGCTAGGGCGCTGCGCGTCTGCGACGTGCGCCCTGCTTCCTTAAGTAACCAGAAAAACGAAGCATGCTAGCATGCTGCGCGTCTATGGCGCACACCTCAGCGGGCGCGTCTGCAGACGCGCTCTATACCTCCGCCCATCTGTCCCTTTAGAGGGCGCGTCCCTAGACGTGCCCGTTTGGTTTTTCAAACAGGCGTCGACCTGCATCGATGTGGGACGTTCCTATTGGATTGTCCCACCCGTTAGAGACCAGGGTCATCCTCAGGTCACCCTGGTTTGGCCCTGTCGAACCAGTGCGGCCCTGGGGACGTCCCAGGGTCCTTGGAGGCGCTCCCAGGCTCTGTTTTGCATGGTTTTTCATGCAAAAACTTAGGGGAATTGAGCCTAAGACTATGGGTGAGATGGGTTTGGGGAGTTTTTGAGCATACCTGCTTCGTGGGTGGTTTTCTCTCCACATTTTCCCCTCTTGGTCACTGCTCCACGATGGGTTTTCTCCAAGGTTTTGGGCTGCCATTAGAGGCACCCAAGAGCTCTATTTATAGAGCTTTTAAAGAGGGTTCTGGAGGGGTTCTAACCGCCTTTGAATGGCGGTGGTTTCTCCTTGAAACACCGCTGTTCCAGAAGCCTCTAGGAGCTTGAAGACGATGGGGTGCCCGTATCAAAACGGGCGCCTGTGTTTTTCAAGTTAAGCCGTTCTGTGAATTTTACAGTTTTGCCCTTGAACTTCAAAGGGCCATATCTTGCTCATTTTAACTCCGTTTTGGGTGATTTTAGTCTTGTTGGATTCCTTTTTCTGAGACGCATCTAATGGAACCACTTTTAGGACCAAATTCCTGGGTTTAGTCAAGGCAACTAGTGAAATGACCAAAATGCCCTTTTCTTTAAAACTGAACTTTTCACTCTGAATTCAGAATGCACTGTGCTTATAGTCATTCTGAAGGGTTTGTGAGATATGTTTTCACTTATGCATATCTTTGTGCCTTATTTGTACTTCTGTACAAAGTACATTTTTGCTAAACCTAATATTCCAGCCTGATTTTTCCTTGAAATCTTCAATTTCACTATTGTATTTTTATTACAAAAAAATTAGGGGTGTTACAATCTACCCCCCTTACAAAAATTTCATCCTCGAAATTTCAAATCTACACTACTCAAACAAACTAGGATACAAGTTTTTCATTTCTTCTTCTAATTCCCAAGTAGCCTCCTCGATCGTATGATGTTGCCATAATACTTTGACTAAGGGAATAACTTTGGTCCTTAACTGTTGCTCTTTATTGTCCAAGATCTAAATTTCCCTCTCTTTAAAGGTTAAGTTTGTGTCTAACTCCTCTGGTATGTTTTGAAGCACATGCGTCTCGTCTGGAATGTATTTCTGTAGCATGGAAATGTGGAATACATTGTGTACTTCTAAGAGTTCAAGAGGTAGGGCTAATTTGTAAGCCACCAACCCAACCCTTTCTAATATTTTAAAAGGGCCAACATACCTTGGACTGAGTTTTCCTTTACTTCCGAACCTTCTCACCTCCTTAATGGGTGAGACCTTCAGAAACACATGGTCACCTATTTCGAATTCCAGGGTTTAGAGTCTTTTATTTGCATAGCTTTTCTGATGACTATGAGTAGCCAACAATCTTTTCTTTATTAGTCTTACCTTGTTTGTACATTGTTCCACAAATTCTGACTTCATCAACTTTCGTTCCCCTACGTCATCCCAACATGTTGGCGATCGACATGGTTGTCCATACAAAGCTTCAGAAGGTGCCATTCCGATACTTGCATGGAAGCTGTTATTATAAGAAAACTCTATCAATGGAAGATGCTCATCCCCACTACCCTTCCAGTCTAGTGCATAGGCCCTTAGCTTGTCTTCTAAGGTTTGAATGGTCCTTTCTGACTGACCATCAGTTTGGGGATGAAAGGCTGTACTAAATTTTAGTGATGTCCCCAATGCCTGTTGCACGCTCTTCCAGCTTCTTGATGTAAACCTTCCATCTTGATCCGAGATGATGGAGAGTGGAACCCCATGAAGGCTAACTATTTCTTTTACATACAACTGGGCTAAACTGTCAATAGATTGGTTTTGTCTGATTGGAAGGAAGTGTGCTGACTTGGTTAGCCTATCAACTATTACCCATATCATGTCATGGACTACTCGAGTCTTTGGTAAACCCACAACTAAGTCCATCGTGATATGTTCCCATTTCCACTCTAGTAGGTCTAAGGTTTGTAATAACCAGACTGGTTTTTGATGCTCAGCCTTTACTTGATGACAAGTTAAACACCTAGCCACACACTTCCCTATATCTTTCTTCATACCTTCCCACCAAAAATTTCCTTTTAAATCTTGATACATTTTTGTTCCTCCGGGATGTATGGAAAATTTTGATTGATGGGCCTCTTGTAGTAGTGTTTTTCTCAAGCTTGAGGGAACCACTAGTCTTCCTTGAAACCGAATACCCCCTACTGAGTCTCTACTAACCCCTGCCTTTTCACACATTGCTTGAATTGCTACATCCCTCTTGGGCCTTTAAGATTTCTTCAACAAAAGCTAACTTGATGGTGACATTAGCCAACACTGCCTTTGTGTGTCTACTTAGTGCATCAGCCACTACATTAGCCTTCCCAGTATGGTATTGAATCATAAAATCATAATCCTTAAGGTATTCCATCCACCTTCTTTATCTCATATTCAAATAAGCCTGAGTGAAAATATACTTAAGGCTCTTGTGATCAGTGAATACATTGAACTTTTCCCCATACAAGTAATGTCGCCAAATTTTTAAGGCAAACACTACTGCTGCCAGTTCTAGGTCGTGTATTGGATAGGTCATTTCATGCTTCTTTAATTGTGATGAAGCATAAGCAATGACCTTCCCATTTTGCATGAGTACACTTCCTAACCCCTTACCTGAAGCTTCACAGTATATTTCATAACCTCCACTCCCAGATGGCAAGGACAATACAGGTGCTGCAATTAATATCTTCTTTAACTCTTGGAAACCCTTTTCACATTCATCAGTCCAAGTAAGCTGTACTCCTTTTCTAGTCAAAGAAGTCAAAGGAAGAGCTAGACAGGAAAACCCTTGGATAAATCTACGATAATATCTTGCTAACACTAGAAAACTTCTTATTTCAGTTACTGTTTTTGGCTGCTCCCAATTCATTACAGCTTCCACCTTGGCAGGGTCCACTTCTACTCCATTCTGAGAAATTACATGCCCCAGAAAATTGACTTTTTCCAACCAAAACTCACACTTAGTAAATTTACCAAATAGTTTATGCTTTCTAAGTGTGGTTTCTTGATGTTCCAGTATACTAGTAGAATAAATAAGTATATCGTCAATGAATACGATTACAAATTTATCCAAAAATTCCTTAAAAACTCTATTCATCAAGTCCATGAATACGGCTAGAGCATTGGTTAACCAGAAATCCATCACCAAAAATTCATTATGTCCATACTGGGTTATGAATGCAGTCTTGGGTATATCTTCACCTTTAATACGCAATTGATGATATCCAGATCGAAGGTCAATTTTTGAAAAGACCATAGCAGATTGGAGTTGATCAAAGAGATCATCAATGCGAGGTAGAGGGTATCTATTTTTTATTGTCTCATTATTCAGCATGCGATAGTTGATGCACAGCCTCATTGACCCATCCTTCTTCTTCACAAATATAATAGGTGCCCCCCATGGTGAACTACTTGGTCTAATAAAGCCTTTGTCTAACAATTCCTGAAGTTGGTTCTTCAACTCTCTTAACTCAGCCAGGGCTATTCTATATGGTGCTTTAGAAATTGGAGTTGTACCAGGAATCAAATCAATGGTAGACTCAATTTCTCTATGAGGTGGTAAACCTGGCAATTCTTCAGGAAACACATCTTGGAATTCCCTGACTATGTCTATTTCCTCTATTTTAGGCTGCTCCACATTCAAAGCAACAACAATTGCTAAAAATGCTTGACACCCTTTTGACACATATTCCCTAGCCTTCATAGCTGATACTATAGGCTTGACTGACCCATTTGGTTTTCCTTGTAATACTAATTTTTCTTCTCCAGGTGTGTTACAAGTAAGTTTCTTTTTTCTGCAGTCCATAATTACCCCATATTTGGCTAGCCAATCCATACCTAGTATAACATCATAATCTACCATGTTCAATAAAATAAGGTCTATACTCATTGTTCTCCCTTGTACTTCCACAGGTACATCTGAAAGATATTCTTGTAATCTAATTTTTTTCCCCACTGGTGTCATTACATCTAGATAGAATCCCAATTTCTCCACTATCAATTGTATACTAGATGCAAATATACATGATATAAAAGAATGGGTTGAACCTGAATCAAACAGTACTTTGGCATGGTGATGAGATACTAATAATGTACCTTCAATAATTGCATTGGATGTTCCCGCCTCTCCATCGGTAATAGCGAACACCCTTCCTTGATGACGCAGTACATTTTCAGGCTTTGCATCTTAGATTGCCAAGGGTTTGTTGCATTGATTAGAGAAATGCCTGATCTCACTACATTTATAACATTTGATAGGGGGTCGTGGCTGTTGTGGTGCCCCACGAGTGCATGCATGGCCTGGATGATATGTTGTACAAACAGGGCATTGTTTCCTTTTTGCTTGGTTCCCTTGCTTGTTAAAAGTTCGAACATTGTTTGAGGGTCTCTTGCCTTTCTTGAATGATTTTTGATGAGAGGTGCTTCCTTGTCCAAATTTGGTGAATTGGCTTCTTCTGCAGTCTTCTTCAAATTTGGAGGTCATTTCAACACATTCAGCCATGGTGGTAGGTTTAGTCCCCAGCACCTTCGTCCTTAGTCCAGGATGTAATCCTTCCATAAAACAATCTATCATGTTTCCTTCGGTGTTGCACATATGGTTGGCAAATCTCTTTAGCTGGATGAACTTATTTTCATAGTCCACCAAGGAAAGGCTTCCTTGACATATCTCTAACAATTCCTTCTGCTTTCAGGATTTGATATGGGCGGGGAAGTATTTCTCATAAAAAAACTTCTTTAAATCTTTCCCATGAGATTTCTTCAGAATTTGTGAAGCCATTTCTTTGTGCAGATCTCCACCAATAATCTGCTTCTTGCTTTAAGATGTAGCTGGCCATCTTGACCTTTAAATTATCTGGAACTCTTAATAAGCTAAAGGTCTTTTCCACATCATGAATCCAGTCTTTAGCCTTCTCAGGTTCTCCCTTGCCATTGTAACCGCTCACCATGTTTTGGAACCTTTGCACCATTTTATCTATCCTCTCAGGTGTCAATTGTGAATGTTCCATTGCCCCATTTGGTATTGGTGAAGAGTTCTCCTGTACTGGGGTTGGAGTTTCTTGCCTAGGAATAGGAGAACTGGGCCCCACCTCAGGTAGAACCTGAGCTTGAGAACTTGGTGCTTCCCTTGGAGTAGACTGAGGTTGCATAAGTGGAGGAAGGATGTTCCTCAATACCCTCATCATAACTTTCTCCAATTTATCACCTGATGATCCTTCCATAACGTTGTCAGACTCCCTTTGAGCTATCCACCTTGCTCCTCTTTTAGGTGGCATCTGCTTAAAACCCAACATTCAATGTAAGTATACTACTTAACTTCTCCCTAATATATCTTAATTTGGATCATTACTTTGGACATTTTGGGGCCATGAGTGACTGGATGAATGGCTTTGATACCAACTATAATGACCCAGGTTTTTAAAACACATTTTATAATGCATTTGTTCAAAGGAAGGGCCCTTAAATGTGTAAAAAAAAAATTCGCAAACAATGCAGTGGAAATTCTTTTCATTTAAATTCATTTTGAACAAAACCCAAGTCTCACTGGAAGATACATAATACACATAGCCATTTCGTATTAAATAAAATTTTATTGAATACCAGGATTCATCCAGTGATTCACTCATACACAGCCCTGTGTTAGGTTCCATCTCATTGTCCAAAATTACATAATCAAAACTTCAAACCTCACCTTACACTAAAAACACTCAATACAATACACTCTCAAGTAAGGAAAAATTACATATCTTCGAATACATACTTTGATTTTCTTATTTTCTTCAAATCTTCTACTGTCTTACTCCTAGATCTTCAAGCTTTAATCCTTTCAGTCCTTTATGACCTTGAGCTTCTTTGAGGCGTCTTCTACTCGTGAGTGGAGCTATCTTGAAAAATGATATATTTGAGTGAGTATAAACTATACTCAGTACGAGTCTATCACTACTAATTTTACAATGCATGCTATGTTTTAAAACATATGTCCTTTAAACCATGTGCATGTTTGGACACATCATGCTCAATATCAATATTAAAAGCCATTGTCAAAATAGAATATTGACGACTTAAAGAATCACATAATCCAAGTCGAAAGTAACATAGATATCATAAACATAATGATATGCATAAGATGCTCAACTAAATCCAACTCATGGATATATGGTATGGTTGACCAACCTCATGTCATGCCATATGCAATGCAAGTAAATCCTCAAAACATAGGGCCTACTATGCCTACGACCTCCTCGCCGTGTGATCCCCGGGTACTTGGGGACAGGCGGTCGTAGCCTCCACAGGGCATATGACACTTCGACCTAGCGCCATGACACCAGTGGTAGTCCTCTGTACCACATGCAATTGAAGTAAGGACATGCCCTTTTTGGTGTGGTACCCTTTCCACCTAATAGTGGTAGAGGCTGGGAGGCCACCCCAGACCTCTCGGCATAGCGCCCATGAGCTTACTAGCCCAAATCATATATGAGCAAATAGGCAAAAATCTTTGTTTCAAAACCTGTCCTCTTTGGGTCCCTCACAACTGCCGACCCAGCGTCTTTTGGGCACTCTAATGTCTTTTGGTAACCCTCAAGGATATGCAATTTTTCAAGGCTCAATAATCACAAATCATGCAATTTATGCAATCGTTTACAGAACATGTCCATGCATAATGTATTTGTCATATGCATACTAAATTCATTTATGAAGTCAATTCATACTAAACAAGTCATGTAACTTAAAACTTAAAACATGCATTCTCAAAGCAATAATGGGTTCTTTTTAAAAGTCTAGTAGCGATAGAGCACCTACCTAGAAGTTTTCTTAAGTCGCGTCCTTCATTACTCAACCCAACCCTGGTCTCATTTATAAAATCCTGGATATGAATGGATAACAAGGAGTCCTTATCAATTTCGATCTATTTAGAAATTAGATCCCTAGATCTGCCTTTTAGGGTCCATGGGTCCTTGCCTAATTCAGTGTCAAGCTAGATCCTATGATATGGATCTACTATTCAATGGTTTGACTCTATAAATTGTCCTATGATCCTAATTTTATAGTCTTATTAGGTCCGTGCATCATGGTTTCGAAAACGTGTGCGCGCCCTGGTCGAACCAGGACCTAGGCCTATATGTCATGCGTGCCCAAAGGTCATGCTAAGGATTGCGTTTGTAAGAGCACATGCATGCCCAAGCAATGCGCTATGACGCGCGTCCTGGATGGCATCGTGCGGACGTGTCTTTGGCGTAGCATGACGCGTCTCAGCTCCTAGGGCACCCCTTGCATCTCGGTCTAGCCAGGACCCATGCCCCACGTCGCACACACCCAAGGACAGTGCCAGGAACCATGCCCTGGGCATGCGTCATGCACCATGCCCCTGGGACGCATTGCCTTGGACGGGTTCCCACCGTTTGGTTCCTTCCACAGGGGGCCGGTGTTTTTCGGCTGAAAAATCACCTAGATCCAGTCAGAATCTAGGGGAACGATGAAGGGGAGATAGAGAGGGAGATGGGGGCTTACTTGGGTAGCCAGAGATGCCCTCACTCCAGCGTCCAGGTCCCTTTTTTTTCTATTTTAAAAAATCCATGTCGTCGGAACCCACGAAGACGGGGGAAAACCCCAACTTTCGACGAGGCCAGAGGAACAAGAGGGGAGGTGGAGAGATGGGAATGGCCGTCTTGACTCGGACTTGGTCAGAATGTGCAGGGAAAGCTGGAGATGGTTTTTCAAATTTTTCCAGAAACCCCAGCCTCAAATGGCCGAAAAAATCTTGATTCGAAGAGGAGGGAATAGGGGCTTTTTATAGCCTTACTATGGCGGTGCTGCCAATGGCAGTGCCACCATTGGTGGTGGTGGAAAGCTCTCGAAACTGGGGTTCTTGGAGAAATCGAGAGGAAGAAGACAGGGGGTGCTGTTATCAAAACAGCCCCCTACGTTTTCGTTCTTTTTCGTTTTTAAGTGCAATTTACATAATTGCCCCTAATCTTTAAACGGTAGTAACTTCTTCATGCGAATTCCGTTTTCAGCGTTCTTTGAGGCATTGGATTCCATTTTTTGAGTATAATCTAATGGTGCCAAGTTTTATTACAAATTCCTTCATTTAATATTTTAAATAAAGTAAAACATTTAACATGGTTCATTTCATATAGAATGTCTAATTCATTTTTGTTAAATGGATGCAAAAATAGCGTAAATTGCTCGGGCATTACAATATGTGTTGGATCACTTAGTTGGATGATATGTGTTGGATTACTTAGTTTGGATCATATGTGTTGGATCATGACTATGCTAATGTACTAAGCATAATTACATCATGAAGGTCTTATAATTACAGACTAAGATCATGTATGTATACACATGAATCCTTAATACATTCTTGTACATCCACCTACCTCAAAGTAGTATCAAGTCTTGATTCATATATCCTCAAGTGGTATTCCTCCACAATGCTTATCCTAGTTTGTATTCATACATCTGTCACACCATACATTTCAAGTTATTTATCCATACTTGTATATATATCCCTATAAGTGATACCCTAAGTTTCCTTGAATCAATTTTGATCAAGGGTTTGGGTTCTCTATCTATGTTCTTCTATTATACATACACAATATAATACTTCATTGGTATTCTTATTGTTCTTGATCATTCAAGATCCTATGGATCTTGTTTAATCATCCTTATCTTAATTACCATTTTTATTAGGGTTAGATGATTTACTAACCTTTTATGCTCTTATTATTATTACTCAACCATTTAATGTCTTAGACCTTAGCCAAGGTAAACTAAAGGTTTTTCACTCCGAATTCAGAATGCATCTTGCTTACAGTCATTCTGAAGGGTTCGTGAGATATGTTTTCACTTATGCATATCTTTATGCCTTATTTGTACTTCTTTACGAAGTATATTTTTGCTAAACCTAATATTCCAGCCTGATTTTTCCTTGAAATCTTCAATTTCACTATTGTATTTTTATTACAAAATAATTAGGGGTGTTACACCCTCTTCTTCCCAAACATACTGCATCAGTAGGGGGGAAACCACAACCATTCTAGAGGTTTCTCCACTCCCATTTCATGGAAGTGGAAACCCCCTCCAAGAATTGTAATGACTCCAATTTTGTAATATTGAAATTCCAAGTTTAGCAATGAAAAGTTCAATTTTAAAGAAAAGGGCATTTTGGTCATTTCACTAGTTTCCTTAACTAAACCTAGGAATTTAGTCCTAAAAGTGGTTCCATTAGATGCGTCTCGGAAAAAGGAATCCAACAAGACTAAAATCACCCAAAACGGAGTTAAAATGAGCAAGATATGGCCCTTTGAAGTTCAGGGGCAAAATTGTAAATTTCACAAAACGACTTAACCTGAAAAACACAGGTGCCCGTTTTGATACGGGCACCCCATCATCTTCAACCTCTTAGAGGTTTCTGGAATGGCGCTATTTCAAGAAGAAACCACCACCATTCTAGAGGGTTCCCCACTGCCATTCAAAGGCGGTTAGAACCCCTCCAGAACCCTCTGTAAAAGCTCTATAAATAGAGCTCTTGGGTGCCTCTAATGGCAGCCCAAAAGCCTTGGAGAAAACCAGTCATGAAGCAGTGACCAGGGGGGGAAACGTGGAGAGAAAACCACCCACGAAGCAGGTATGCTCCAAAACTCCCCAAACCCATCTCACCCATAGTCCTAGGCTCAGTTTCCCTAGGTTTTTCCATGAAAAACCATGGAGAATAGGCCTCCAAGAGAGCCACAAAGACCCCTGGGACGTCCCCAGGCCGTACTGGTTCGACAGGTTCGAACCAGGGTGACCTGAGGATGAGCCAGGTCACTAACAAGCGGGATGATCCAATAGGACCGTCTCACGTCGACGCAGGTCGACACCGTTTGAAAAACCAAACTGATGCGCCCGCTAAAGGGACGACGAGCGGCGTTGTCGCGCGCGTCTGCAGACGCGCCCGCTGAGGCATGCACCACAAACGTGCAGCTCGCTAGCGTGCGTTTTTTTTTGGTTTCTTAAGGATGCTGGGCGCACGTCGCAGACGCGCAGTGCTCTAGCATTCCTCTTTTCTTGTCTTTAAGACTATATGTACATACAATGTTAAAACGCTTATAACTTGAGATCTAGAGCTCCGATTGAGGCGCCGCAAAAGGCGTTGTGTCCGTATCGACGATGTGGAAACATCCAAACCATAAAATCCCTAATAAAAGTAATCCATGACCCTTAGAATAGGATGGTGGCGCGTGACCACTAGAACTTTGGAAAACTGAGAATACCAAGGCCCAGTTAGGACCTTAGGACACCCATAGGCATAGGGATGGACCCCTAATGCCTAAGTAATAAGACCCAAATGCTTTAAACCCATCAAAGATAGGTTAAACTAACCTTGAGTCCCCAAACCATGTTCAGGAGCGTACGAGAACAAGAGGGTTAACGCAACCTGGTCAGGTAGGTGCTCTATCACTATTAGATTCTTTTAAAAGAACTATTGTTATTTGAGAACATATGTTTTAGATATATGACTTGATTTGCATGTGATTTGTATGAATAAATTCAGCATGCATGTTAAATGCTTTGTACATAGCCATGTTTTGGAATGACTGCATATACATTATGCACAATCATGTGTTGCAAACAAGTGCATGCATTGTATGATTTACATACTTGCAAAGATTGCATGTCCTTGGGGGTTGCCAAAAGACGCTGGAGTGCCGAGGGCCAGGCAGTTGTGAGGGACCCAAAAGAGGACAAGTTTTAACAAAAGGTTTTGACTTATCTTATGTGATTTGGGCAAGTAAGCCCATGGGTGCTATGTCGAGGGGTCTGGGTTGGCCACTCGGCCTCTACCACTAATGGGTGGATGGGTACCACGCCCAAAAAGAGGCAAGTCCCTACGTCGACTGCATGTGGTACAGGGGGCTACCACTGGTGTCACGGCACTGGGTTGGTGTGTCATAGGCCCCGTGGAGGCTATGACCAAGTGTCCTCAGGTACCCGGGGACCACACGGCGAGGAGGTCGTGGGCATAGTGGACCCTATGGTTTGATGTGCATTTCATGTAGCATGATATGAGTTTGGTCGACCATACCATACTAGAGATCCATGAGTTGGACTCCATGAGGCATCTATTGCATATCATGATGTCATCATATATATGATACTTTCACTTTTGGATTATGTGACCTTTTAAGTTATTTTGAATTTTAGTTGATTATGGATTCTTATACTAATGTTGAACTCGAGTATTCAACCATACGCATATTTTGAATTTCAGTTGATTATGGATTCTTATACCAATATTGAACTCGAGTATTCAAAAATACGCATGTTTTGAATGAATGAGCATATGATTTTAAAACATCTCTTGCATTTATAAAACTAGTAGTGATAGGCCCTACTGAGTATATTATATACTCACCCAATCCCCAACATTTTTCAGATACAAAGTAAATACCTAAGGTCAAGGGACATTTGCACTAGGAGGCACTGGCCAAGCACAAGTAAGTAGACCCCTATCTTATCTTTCAATGTTACTTGATTGTAGTTACTCTCTAATAGCTGGGGCTGTGACTAACACTTTCTTGGGAACATTATTGATTTAAAACTTTTCCATGACTAAATAGATTGAGAATGTGTTTTCACACTCGGGGTTTTTATGAAAGGTTGTTTTCCAAATGCAAAAGAATTTCATGCATTTCATATTTATAAAACAAGAGATCTCGCCTTTTTATCAACATTGCATCATATAAAAACCCGGGTCGTGACAAGAACCCTCCTTAAGCTCTATAAAGAGAGCTCTTGGGTGCCTCCAATGGCAGCCCAAAACCCTAGGAAAAACCAGTCTTGGAGTTGTAGGCAAGAGGAGAAACCGTGAAAAATACCTAGCCACGAACCAGGCATGCCTTAACCAACTCCAAACCCATCTCCCCCTCAGTCTTAGGTTAAATGTCCCTAAGTTTTTGCATGAGAAATCATGCAAAATGGGGCCCTATGGAGCCATAACAGACCCAAGACAGGTGCCTAGGGCGTTCTGGTTCGACAGGGTCGAACCAGGGCGTCTTGAGGATGCCCAGGTCACTACAGAACCAAAACGCAGCCAGTGCATTAAAGGGAAACCAACGGGTGCGTCCGTAGACACGACCGCAAACGAGAAAAGGGTCAGAGGCTTGGTGCGTCGGCGGGCACCCTATCGGGCACGCACCATTGACGCGGTACGCGTCAGCGTCTCAAGCGTCCACCTTGTGTGGGCCTGCGATGGTGACCCCGCGAGAGGCATTGTGTCCGTATCGACCGCGCGGACACACCCAAACCATAAAATACCTAATCAAGCCCCTGTCTAAGGCTGGCATGACCCTTAAACCATGATAGTGGCGCGGGGCCACTAAACCTTTGCAAACTTGACTATACCAGGGCCCAGTTAGGGACCTTAGGAGGCCCTTAGGCATGGAAATGAACCCTTAATGCCTAAGTAGTAAGGTAAACTAATCTAGAACTTGTAGAAATAGGCCAAGCTAACCTTTTTCCCCTAAACCATATCTAGGAATGTACGAGGACAAGGGGACTAGCGCGATCAAACCAGGTAGGTGTCCTATCGCTACTAGACTTTTAAAAAGAACCCTTGATGCTTTGAGAATGCATGTTTTGAGTCATGGTTGCTTTTCTAATGCATGTTTTAAGTTTTTAAGTTACATATCCTGTCTTTATGCGTATATCATATAAACTTATGTTACATCCTTATGCACATAGACATGTTTTGAAAAAAAAAAGGTTCTTGCCTACTTGATAGTATATGATTTGGGCTAGTAAGCTTGTGGGAGCTATGTTGAGAGGTTTGGGGTGGCCTCCCAGCCTCTACCACTATAGCTGGAAAGGGTACCACACCAAAAAGGCTTGTCCTCACTTCAATTGCTGTGGTAAACGAGGATTACCACTGGAGGCATCACAGCACCCGTTGAAGTGTCATCTGCCCCGTGGAGGCTATGACCGAGAGTCCCTAGGTACACGGGGACCACATGGCGCTGAGGTCGTGGGTATAGTGTGCGACCCAGATTTTATATGATGCAAATTTGATAAAAGGGCGAGATCTCTTGTTTTATAAATATGAAATGCATGAAAATCTTTTTGTTTTGGAAAACAATCTTTCGTAAAAACCCCGTGTGTCAAAACACATTTTCAAATTATCTAGTCATGGAAAAGTTTTAAATCAACATTATTCCCAAGAAAGTGTTAGTCACAGCCTCAGCTATAGAGAGTAACTACAATCAAGTAACGTTAAAAGATAAGGTAGGGGTTTACTTGCACTTAGTCTGGGTGTCTTCTGTCACAGGCGTACCTTGTCGTTAAGTGTTTACTTTGTGTCTAAAAAATGTTGAGGATTGGGTGAGTATATATTATACTCAGTAGGAGTCCATCACTACTAGTTTTATAGTGCATGCGATGTTTAAAATCATATGCTTTTTCAAAACATGAGCATGTTTGAACACTCAAGTTCAATATCGAGATTAAAAACCATTATCGAATTGGAATATTGACGACTTAAGGAAATCACATAATCCAAGTTGAAAGTGTCATATATATCATAACATAATGATGTGCATAAGATGCTCGACTGAAACCAACTCATGGATATCTGGTATGGTCGACCAACCTCATGTCATGCCATATGCAATGCAAATAAATCCTCAAACCATAGGGTTTAACTATGCCCACGACCTTGCCGCTGTGTGGTCCCTGGGTACTTGAGGACACTCGGTCATAGCCTCACCGAGGCATATGACACGTCCACCCAATGCTGTGACACCAGTGGTAGCCCCCTGTACCACATGTAGTTGACGTAGGGACATTGCCCTTTATGGGCGTGGTACCCATCCACCTAATAGTGGTAGAGGCTGGAGGCCAACCCAAACCTCTTGGCATAGCGCCCATGAGCTCATCAGCCCAAATCATATTAGATCAAACAAGCGAAAACCTCTTTTTCAAAACCTGTCCTCTTTGGGTCCCTCACTACTGCTTGGCCCTCACAACTGCCTACCCAGTGTCTTTTGGGCACTCCAGCGTCTTTTGGTAATCCTCTAGGACATGCAATCTTTCAAAAACTCAATGCTCACAAATCATGCAATATATGCATTTGTTTGCAAAACATACCTATGCATAATGTATATGCAATCACTTGCAAAACATATATATGCATAATGTATATGCAATTATTTGCAAAACATATCTATGCATAAAGCATTTATCATATGTATGCTGAATCAAGTCATGCTAAACAAGTTATATAATTTATACTTATATGTATGCTGAATCAAGTCATGCTAAACAAGTTATATAATTTATACTTAAAACATGCATAAAACAATCATGACTCTTTTAAAAAGTCTAGTAGCAATAGAGCACCTACCTCAAAGTCTCCTGGAGTCGCGTCCTTTATCACTCAACCCGTCCCTGGGTCTCATTTATAAACTCCTGGGCATGAATGGATATAAGGAGTCCTTATTAATTTGAATTTATTTAGACATTAGACCGCTAAATCTGCTGTTTAGGGTCAATGGTCCTTGCCTAATTCATTGCCAGGCCAGATCCTATGGTGTGGATCTACTTTCCAATAGTTAGACTTTGTAATTTATCCTCTAATCCTAATTTTTAAAGTCTCAATAGGTCCGCGTGCTCGATTCCAAGGACACCCGTGTATCCTAGTTGACCCGCGACTGCCTTACGTGCGTACGCGCCTAAAGGCCGTGCCAAGGACTGCATTTTGCACGCGTACATGCATGCTCAAGCTACATGCTATGACGCGCATCATCGCACGGACGCACCTTGTAACATGGCGCGTCTCAGCTCCCAGGGCATCCCGTGCATCCTGGTCGAGCCAGGACCCGTGCCCTATGTCACGCACGCGCCCAAGAGCTCTATTTATAGAGCTATAAGAGGGTTCTAGAGGGGCCTATCATCGCCCTTAAATGGCGGTGGAGAAACCTCTACAATGGTGGTGATTTCTCCTCCAATCACCACCATTTTAGAACCCTCTAGGAGGTTGAAGAAGAGGGGTGCCCATATCAAAACGGGCCCCTGTGTTTTGCAGGCTAAATCCGTTTTTTAGTAAAAATTACATTTTTGCCCCTGAACTTCAAAGGGCCATAACTTGCTCATTTTAACTCCGTTTCAGGTGATTTTGGTCCTGTTGTATTCCTTTTTCTGAGATGCACCTAATAGTACCAGTTTTAGGACCAAATTTCTGGGTTCAGTTAGGGTGAATAGTGAAATGACCAAAATACCCTTATTTTCAAAAAGTGAACTTTTCATTGCTAACATGGGATTTCAATGTTACAAAATTGGAGTCATTACACATAGTGTGCCCTATGTTTTTAAGGATTTACTTGCATGCATATGGCATGGCATGAGTATGGTCGACCATAGATCCATGAGTTGGATTCAGTTGAGCATCTTATGCATATGATAGTATATGTTTATGATATCTATGTTACTTTTGACTTGGATTATGCGATTCTTTAAGTCGTCAGTATTCTATTTTGACAATGGCTTTTAATATCGATATTGAACATGAGTGTCCAAACATGCACATGGTTTAAAGAACATATGGTTTAAAACATAGCATGCATTGTAAAACTAGTAGTGATAGACTCCTACTGAGTATAGTGTATACTCACCCAATCCTTAATATTTTCCAGATACAAGTAAACACTTAAGGATAGGATACACCCGTGACAGAGAACATCCAAATTAAGTACAAGTAACTAAACCCCTACCTTATCTTTTAGTGAATGTTACTTGATTGTAATTACTCTTTGTAGCTGGGGCTGTGACTAACACTTTCTTAGGAATAGAGTTGATTTAAAACTTTGCCATGGCTATATGATTTGAAAATGTGTTCTGACACTCGGGGTTTTATATGAAAGATTGTTTTCCAAAACAAAAGATTTTCATGCATTTCATATTTCTAAAGCAAGAGATCTCACCTTTTTATGAAATTTGCATCATATGAAACCTGGATCGTCACATCGGCAAAGGAGCAGTGGCGATCCTGTGGGCCACAACGTCATCAACATATATTAGGTTTTTATTGATTTCCTAGATTAAGATTTTCTTGTAACTGTAGTGAGATCTATTGTAATTTTAATTTTAATTTTATTCAAATTTTAAATGGGTAGTAATAATACAAGGCAAGTGTGAGGTATGGTGGCCCACACTTAGACATCATCAAACAGGCCCACTAATCAAACATCCGTTTGATTCCTCATGGGATTGTCCTCCACACATGAATTACTTCAACTAATTTGTATGCTTCTAAGTTTAAACTTAAAATCATAACATTGAATTTTTAATGATCTTCTTATGTATTTCAAACATCAAACTTGGACTGTTTTCAGACACAATTACACACAAAGATTTCAATTAATTGTAAATATAGTATATGGCTTATGAAACTATTAACTAGCATTTTGGACTTGTGGAACTTAGCTAATGCAACTTTATCTATATGTGGAGTTCTCATCTATTGGTCTCGTGGAATTTAATAAAATGCATTTTTTGTATAATGGTGAGATATAGTTTATGTGACTTAGCCTTTATGGCACATGATATAATCTATGTGACTTAGCATTTATGATAGATGATATAATCTACGTGATGTATCATTTATGGAACATGATACATTCTATGATTTGGCCATTGTGCAACATTATACGGTCTATGTGACTTAGCCTTTATGGCACTTAATATAGTTATAACTTGGCCTTTGTAGTACTTGATATAGTTTATGTAGCTTGGCCTTTTGTGGCACTTAGACTATGTCAAATGGCCTTTATGGTGCTTGATATAGCCTGTGTGACTCTTGGTATAGTCTATGTGACTTAGGCTTCGTGGCCCCACTAGTAAATGTACCCATTCTTTGTTGTTTTCCAGTTCCAATCTCATTTGTTACATTGAATTGATTTCAAAAGTACATTTTACTTGTTGCATGGATTTTAGGTCTAAGATCCACTTTACATGTTAGTGGAAGCATTCATTTCACATAAGTGTGCATGTGCTTGTGAAATTGCCATCTGTCATAAGGGTTTTCCTACTCAGTGGTTGTACTCATTCCACCAACAATTTCACGTGAATCTTCAAGAAAGGGAGCGAATTAAGGTAGGAGAAACATAGAAGGATTATGAGAAAAGTATGGGAAGGAAAAAAGTGATTTTAATTAGTTCATTTGATGGGCATATTAAACTTGAGAAAACATTGATGGAATAAGACATGCCAATATGTCATTTTATTTATGGTAAGTTCTCTTATTGGGGCTATGACTAGTTCACTTGGCATTAATTATGACATTATTTAATATTTTTATCTATGTGAGAAGTTTAGATAGATACACCCAGGGTTGAAGTGCGGTATTATAAAGTATATTATAGTATATGATTTCTAAATTGTTTAAAAAGAAATACCCTAGGAATACCTAGGTCACCACATAACATGTTTTACTAAATTTATATTCAAAAAAGGAATTCAGGAAAATTTACATTTGGGCCTTACACAATGCCTAAAATGTAACAGCTTTGAGCATGAAAATCTTGGATCGATTGCATTCTCTTTTAATAATGGTTTTTAGATGTAAAACATGCCCTTTATGTCATTATTTTGATGATAAAACACGTTTGAAATATACATTTTTTAAATCCTAAAGTTGGTATTTATCATGTTGGTTTTTAGCATGCAAAATTTTGAACCAATTAGAAATATTTTGAAGGTGATGTTTTACTTGCAAACCATATTTGTAAACATGGTTTGGGTTGTAAAATACAACTAATGAAATATGGTTTGAGATCACAAAATGAGGTTTAATAAGTGGATTCTTAGTACATTACTAAATCATTGCAAATCATAGTTTATGATTGCCTAAACAATATGGTTATAAGCATATTATTACACCTAAAAGATAGTAAATTTTGAACTACTAATGATCAAGAAATCATGGAGTAAAACACTAATAAATAGACACATGTATATTAATATACTTACCTTGTCTTTTCCACTCTTTCCATCATACCTACCTAGGATTTCCTCTTATGGGGGATGTCTAAGCTTAGTTGTCTAATGCACATTGGTCCTCTCTTACTATATTATATTGGTGAGTTCATCTGTTTAATCCTGACATTTAATTTGAAATTATTTACTTTAAAATTTTCCTATCTAAGTACAATGCATATTAATATACTTACAAGTTTGACAAGCAATATCACTAAATTCGGTAGTTTTTAACATTAGAATTGATTTAAATATCACTAATTTTATTTCACATTTTGCAGGACTACGGTACAAGTGAGAAAACATATTTTTGCCAATAGAACCCTAATAAAAGAGCATGGCCACTGTACAATCAACATCATAGTTCCACATGCCAAAGACAAAGTTCGAGAACTCAAAATGTCATGGGGCTGCAATTATCAAAGTAGTAGTTGGAAGCCCTAAAACATTGCTAAACCTTATCCATATTAAATAGAGTGTTCTCATCAAAAGTTAAGGTGGTGGAACTTTCCATACAAGCATGCAAGTACTCCGTCACCTTGGGAAGCTTCTAAAGGAAGCTCAAATCACATACAATGGATACACAACAAGAACAAAACAAAACAAGTCTGAGACTGGGGCTTGCATGAAGACTTATTCCACTCACTCTCCCTCTTACTTCAACATAAGAGAACACCACCAAAGGAGCCACATTATTTTTGCAATGAAAGTTGGTGAGTCAGATTCAATCTGACATTTTTACATAAGAAAATAGAGTACAAGAATAAGAGGTGAAGAGAGAGACAATTTATGTGAAATCTACATCAACATTCATCCTTACTTTTGAGGTGTTCAAAGGAAAAGATCTATCTTTATTTATGGATATGATAAGCAACTTGTGATGACCCCGGTTTTTGTAACACATTTTTCAAAGGCAGGGTCCTTAGTAGAAATTTTTTTTTGCAAAACAAAGTAGTAGAAATTCTTTTCTTCAAAACTTGTTTTGGAAAACCCAAGTCATCACTTCATACATAACATAAGTAGAATTTTTGTGCAAGATAAAATTCCATTGAAGGAATATACTTTTATTAAATTCCAAAATCCATCCGGTGGTTCACAATACAGCCCGGTATTAGTACAATACTTGTCCAAATTACATAATCCAAATTTCAAACCTCACCATACATTAAAAACTCTTAATATAATACAATGCTCTCAAATAAAATACATGTCTTTAAGGGATATACCCTAATTAGTTATTCTTCCAAGTCTTCTTAAGTCTTGAGCTCCTAATTCTCCTTCTCTGTATCTGAGATATTGTAAAAATTGAAACATTTACAATATCTCAGTAAGCTATGCTTGGTAGGGGATTTCAAGAAGCATAAAACTTTGACAATATAATCCTAATACTTCGTAATCCCATTATTCATACTCATGAAGCAATCTCTTTACTTTGTCATATATGTACATCCTTACACATACATAGAGTATACTGTGTATAGATATATACACATGGTCAAAATCATGAAAAATAGTTAGTATCTCAAAACATAATCATATCCAGCTTATGCTGAGTTGATAAATCATCCAGACTCTACTTGAAATATTCCCTCATTTGGGTAGTATCGGTAATCCATGATTACCTAGCATCTCATCATGCCATATCATAAGGCATTTTACTATGCCATGCATCATAATGCAAAAAGTACTCAAAGGACTACTATGCATGCAGTCAGAATCCATACCACCGAGCCTCAATAACAGCTCAATAATCCACCTATGCTATCCTTGGTAGAAATCACAATATCCATGTCTGCATGGGGAGGACCATGGCTGTCAAAGTGGCGGCCTTCCCATAATTGCCCCACCCGACTTTTAACCTCATTTAGGCTTGGTATTCATATAAAACAAGATTCGGAGAGCAAGTGACCAAACCCTACTAACTCTCCTAGCATAGCATCCCCAAGCCTATGCCTATTTAAAACAAAACCACAAGCCTCCATGCTTGTATGTAAAGTAATTCTCATATGCATCAGACAATCTGTTTGTTTACTTAGGGTTGGAACTAACTTAACCATTTCATATGTGTTTTGGTTGGATCATAAGGGTTTTCAATGGATTTAATACAAGTATTTACATTATACTTGTCAACATTTCCAGACATAAGATTATGTATACAACATGTACTTCTCATGTAGATGCATTCATAAAATCCTCCTACCTTCAAGTAGTGATTCATCTCTTCAAATCGTCCATGATCCTGATTGGCATATGAAATATGTAAATCCATACATACTATCAATATTTATACTATTGTGGATAATCTCCTATCTATATTCTTTATCTAATCTTGTCCTTTGATATAAGGGATCTAGATCTGTCTTGCATTTTGATCATCCATATAATCTATCTTTCTCAGATAGTATTGTATCTCTAAGTCTTTGTGTATCCATCTCTTTGATCTTGATCTTTCATAGATCCTTTGACCAACAATCTATTCTTGTTAATAAAGATCAAGGGCCTAGATCTTCTATCATCTAGTTCTGCTTTGATGTAAGTTCAGTTATTTAATCATCCCTAAGGAGGATGATCCTGGTTCTTTTCCTTGAATCATATTTGATCAAGGGTTTGGATTCCCTAATCTAATGATCTAGATTTGATCTATAACATACATACTAATAAACATGCATACTAAGTACAATACAATGTTATTATTCTTATTGTTCTTGATCATTCAAGATCCAATGGATCTTGTTTGATCATCCATATCTTACTTATAATTTTTGTTAGGTTTAGATAATTTACTAACCTTTTATGTTGTTATTATTATTATTATTCAACCAGTTAATATTTTATTGGTTGAAGATAACTTATTTCAGCCTAAGTCTAGATTGCTCCTCTTATTTCCAATTGGCTAAGGCTTACTAGCTGAATGACTGAACACAAAGTGGTTACTTCAATCCTCATGTTAGGAGGTGTTTAGACCTCACATACATTAATGGAAGGTAGGGGAAGAGCGAGGCTCTATTAGAAAACCTCCTTAACCACCATGTTCAACATTCACTAAAGTGACCTTAGCTCAACCTTTCATAAGGTTCCTATGAGCATGTTAACTCTAAGTACTCTTTTTAATTGCTTTTAATTAGGTCCATGAACATTTAAAATGTCATTCATGGGGTTTATTATTCTCCTAGTTTGGGCCAAGGATTTGATAATCCTTATATTGTCCTACTAACTATAGTCCTTACTAATTAAGTCCAAGTCAAATAATTCACTCTTATTTGTGTCATGAAACTCTACATTCTCATTAGATTTTATTTTTGATGATTTATGAATATTAAGACATAACAACTAATAAAACAATTATATCTACTAATAAAATTTAAGTCATAAACTTTAAAGTAGAAATCTAATATAATTTTAACAACATTTTACACTAACATGCTTCCTATCTAACTTAACTTAATGATATGAAACTATACTTAAACTAGCATGCCCTTAAGTTATAAAATACATAAAATTTTACTAGTAATCTAATGGAATCATGCTTAAACTTCAAATGTAAACTAACATGGCCCTAAGATAATTAAATCTATCAGCCTAATATAACAATTTAATAACATATAGAACATAGCATGCTAAAATCTAAGAATTACACTATCATACTTTATAACATAATTCACATTTAAAATGCTATTATCAAATAAAAGACAATGAAAATAATTATATTAAGATTATTAGAAACATTTACTTATGATCCAACTATTAGATCTTAGATCTTTTCCTTTTAAATCAAGCTTTTAATTAATTTTAGGGCTTTTACTCCCTTAAGTTCCTAGATCATATCCCTTTGCTTTTGGTCATAATCAATCTATGATCTCAATGGATTCCATCATAATATCATTCATTCAATCCATCCTAAGGGTCTGATCATACTTGATCTTATTGATCAAGTGAGTCCCTTTGTATTTTTAGGGTTTTTCTACCATAAAGGAATGATCCCTTAATTTATCTTAGATTTAACCAAATAAGTCATGAATATCACTTTATTTCAACATTATATCATCAGTAAATCAAATCCCCAAGATCTAATCACCCCAGATCTTGAAGATCATGAAAATAAGAAGCTTTATTCTTAAATACAGAAAGTTTCATGAAGAATTTTATAAATGTTTTGATTTCAAAAGAAAAATAGAAGTTATAAAATTTCGATAGCTTCTTTTTTATCTCAATTTGGAGTTCAGATGACTCCACAATTGAACTGTGAAGTTCACAGTTGTTCTAAGGTCCAGATTTGATCTGGGCCCAGCAGAATGGATGGTCCAGATCATTCAGGCAAAACAGAGTGATTGTCGCACGCCTGTCACCAAGACACACGCATAACACGATCCCCCAGTGACTGGCGCTGTCACGCGATCATCCCATCAGGATGACATCACACGCGGCATCGCGTGCAGGGAAACGCTCCTGCAGGGCCCATTTTGTGTCGTGTTTCACTGTGCATTCCAAGTTCCGACTTGATTTGGGAGATCAGCCAGTCTATTTGGACCATCCAATCTATCCCTTTACAATTAGGGGCTCAAAACCCAATGAAATTTCATGAAATTTCTACTCTAAGATTTTGGGATCCTTCTGGATTGATTTTACAGCTTAGATTTTCCATTTGAGTGCTTCATCATCCAGAATTGAAGAGTTCTTGTCCTTACTTTATTTTTATAAATTTTAGCCTAAACCTAATTACAGAAAAATAAAAATTACATAACACAACAATAAATAAGTATAAGACGTGGTTCTACCTACTTAATTGGAGAAAAAACTTAAATTTGAAACCAATTTGAAGTAAATACGTGTTGATGATGATATAGCTTGATAGTCCATTGTTTTGTGATTTTCAGTTCATTGTGCTGTTGGATCTTGAAATTGATTTGGGGTTTTTTTAGATACGGAAGTTTAGGATTGTATGGACAGAGAGATTTATGAGATTTAACTTGGAACAAAGTGCCTAATTGAATTTTTGTTCCAATTATAGAGAGGAGAGAGAAAGTGCAAGAAGGGAGATTTTTGGGAGTTTTGGAATTTTGGGAAGCAATCTAGGTCTGTCTTTTCAGAGTAAGCAAGATGATTTTGTGGGAATTTTAAGGAACATTTTTGGAGGGGTATTTATAGGTGTTTTTGAATTTTCCATAATTAGTTGTAATTATCATGTTTCAATTATTTTAAATATTTAATTAACATTGGATCCTTCACTACCACCTCCTTTTTCACTAGTAACTGGTAGTGGTTTGACCACTCATTACATGTTTTCTGGCCGTTGGATTCATTTGTGGGTCCCTTATGGGTCCCTTGTGGGCCCTATGGGGGTGTCAAAGAACCATTTTGCCCTTTTATGGAGAAAAATTTGTTTTATTCTCCCAAATTCAGAATTGAGTGTACTTACTGGCATTGGATTTGTATTTCCAAGTACTTTCTAAATATTGATGTCCTAGATCTCGGTTATGGGTAAAATTATCATTTTACCCTTTTATTCATAAAAATAAAGAAAATTCAGGACTTTTCATTTTAACTTGGAATTGAATGTACTTAGTGCCATTTCAATCGATTTTTTAAGTACATTCATAATTTATAAGTTTTATATCTTGTTTTAATCTCTATAAAAAGAGAATTTCCAATAACCTAATATTCGAGCCCAAAATTTCTGAAAATTCAAACTAAATTGATTTTCTCAAAAATTGGGGTTCCTACACAACCAATGGGAAATCACTTAAGGAAGAATGGACTAATGAAAAACAAGATTGCACGGAAGACCAAAACGAAGCCCCATTGGTGGAGATACTTTTGGTGGGATTTCCACCTTCATTTTAAGGGAGAAAACATGTTCTCCCATGACAAAAACATCCTTTTGTACTTGAAGTTTATTGGGTGGAGAAAAAATGGTTGGATGAGAGAGAATAAAGTAGAAGACATAAAGTGGATAACATAATCTCATTGAAATCCAAGCCTTTCACCTTAAGGCATGCTAATAGCATGGGTAGTAATAAAGGAACTACAAAATGTCATATTTTTGACAAGGAAACTTGAAAGGAATTAGATCCACTCAATCTTACATGAAGTATGATCCAATGGTGAAGAAATAAGAAGGAAATAAAGCTCAACTCCAGCCATTATCTCATATTCTATATAAGGAGATTCCACATGATCTATTAAGCACAAAGAATGGAGCATCCATTTTCAAGAGGAGTATCACTTAATTGGAGATAAAATTTGGGAAAAACATCCCTAACCATTACATTATCCTCACCCTCTTATCTCCACCATTCAAGTAATAAAGGCACTCATCCAATTGATGTGTTCATTTTTGTATAAAAAAGTACCTAGTTAGTAGTTCATGTGTTATAAATTATAGTCTTTAATCAAGCATTTTTTCAAAAATTTATAATACATGCATTTTTTACCTAATAATTCAAAAGTTTGATATGTCACAAGTTTAAAAGCTAAACCAAATATGTATGTTAATTCTCATTAGTTTCTAGGATTTAATTAGGGTTTTATTCTTTTGTAGGAGTTGAGATAATAATCTAAGGGCTGAGATTGATCAAGATGAGAATTGAGGATCAAGACAAAAGAAAAGGGAAGGACATAAGTTTCATCATTTCAAAGACCACACAAAGAGCCAAGATCATTACAAAGACAAAAACATAATTTCAAGAAAGAAATTGGAAGAATCAAAGGTGATTATAAATGAGCCATGCAATTCCACCATCTTTGCATGAGAACTGGAACCATGTAAGTCACATAAGTCATCTAAGCCACTCTAGCAATCAAGCAAGAGCCATCTAGACAAATAAGCTATGCCCATGGAACCATATGATTGGAGGAAGATTTCAAACAATTATCCACATGCTAAAATTGGATTTTCAAGAGGATGATTAGAAGGAAGTTGGATGAATATCAAATAAGTAAGATAGTATGAAAAGATGGACCAATAGGCAAAGAGCCTTATTTCTTCATTTCTTCCCCTCTCTCTCCATCTATTTCAACCACCATTCTAGGGTCACCCACATATGCAAACTTAAGGTATAGGCACCTCCCACCTTAGCTCCTCCTTAGGTTTTGCCACACCTCCTTACATCTTCTACTTACCTTCCTAATTCTAGTTCTTAGATTCCACATCTTTCCACCTCCTAATTCCCCAACATTATTCTTTCCCTATCTCATCCCATATTCTTTTTCCCATTTAGTCTCATTAGAAGTACCCAACATCTATATAAGACAGTCTAGGGTTCACCACACAAGACACATTGAAGGGGGGGATGCCTCCTCCTTGAAAGGGTGGCGCCTCCCTCCTTCCTTGCTCCTCTAGGGCTTGCGACTTCTTCATGTTGGATGCTCCTCAACTTAATTCTCCATGTCTCCTTCCTCCTTTCCAGTGATTCCAAATTGACTTACTTCAAGTTCAAGGTTGGTTTCTCTTACTCTCATACAATCCTTGTTGGTTTCCTTGTTTTTTACTTCTGTGCTTCTTGTTCTTGTTTGCTTCTAGTTTTGTGCTTAGATTGTTGCATCCAAGGACCACCAATCTCTTGTAGTAACAGCCAAGAGATAGTAGTCCAAGTTCTGTCTTTGGATCAAGTTCTTAGTTCTTTGATTCCCTGGCTTTTCCATTGCTTATCATTCCTTCTCCATCTATTGCTTTCCTTCTCATCTCTTCCACTCTTATTTTCTTTAGTTCTCCATTGGGTACACATGCATTCCATTTTTGGACATTAGATCACATGAGCTTCAAATCAAGAGTTATTATTTTTATGTTCAAGCTTTTTGCATGCTACACTTGTAATTTTTACATTCAATGAAGTCAAGTTTGTTTCATGCTTAATTTTGTTGCATAATGTTGTATTTCATGGATATTTCAATTGCTTCAATTCTTGTTTATCATGGGTGATACTTCCAGTCTAGTTTGTTACATGCATTCTTTCCATCCCAAATTCCATGCACACCATGTTGAGTGATTCCTTTGGTTGCATGTTGAGTTTAGATCATGTTTAGGTTTAATTGTTCATTGTTCAGTTTAGTTGCATGTTAGTTGAGCTTTAGAAAGTTTGTAAGTTTAGTTTTTGGAAAGTTTTATTTAGTTCATGTTTCTAACTTCTTGCATGTTTCCTTTTCCACATTAATTACTTTCCTAGTTTAATCAACTAGACTCTTTCTTTGGCTAGGATTAGCAATTTAAACGAGATCTAATCAACATACAAATATGTGAGATTTCTCATGGGACCGACCTCATTCATGTACATCTACTTCAATAGATTTGTGTACTTGCAAGTAATTTTAAAAGCTACACCAAGTTTTTTTTTCTCTAGTTATAGTATTAGGTTGCATTAGATTAGGATTTCTTGCATTATTCTTGTATATTTTACTAATTCCTCAAAAATTGACATTTTCTTTGTTTTTGTGGGAGGAGAATTTGACAAAAGGAGCAGTAGTGATTCTATGGTCCAAAGCTTCGTCAACATAATTAGGATATCCTTGCTTTCCTATACTAGGGTTTTATATTTTTGAGAGGAATTGAAGCAAGGCCCCATTGTAATCTTAATTTTAATTATTTATTTTAAATTTCTGGTAATAATATAGGCTAAGTGGGTGGTATGGAGGCCCACACTTGATCTTCATCTGAAACCCCATTGTAAGCTTTTCTCACCCACTTTTATTTCCCTAGTATAGCTGCATTTAGTGTAATATGATGGTAGTGTAATTCATATATATTAGTGTCATACATTATAACTTATTGCATGTTATTTAGGGTTGTTACATTAGTTTACACCTATTTAACAAAAGTTATCCTGAACTCAGCTATAACAAGGCAAAGTTTATTTGGTTATAGTGTCTTATCTATTAAGATGTGGAGCCTTTGTTAGATAGCACATAGGTATGCATTAGTTTTATTTTCTTGTAATTGCTTTGCACATTTAGTTGCTTTATGGTGAATGTTCACATTGATAATAAGAGCCCAATAGGAACCTGCATAAGATAAGGACTAGATTTCATTACCAATTGCTTGGCCCACATAGGTAACCAATTCAATATCTTATATGTTTGTAATACTAGCCCTTAAAGCTTAATTTAGAATCAAGTAGGAAGAGACTTAGGGTATTGAGCTTTGCAGGAACCTTTTTGAGGGAGTAGATCTACTGGTGATAGTGGGTATGTAAAATCCAAGTTATTTTCCATGCCTTTCATTGACGCTTGTTGAGGTCTAAACACCTCCTTACATGATAATTGTATTAACCACTTTACAACGAAACCTAACTGGTAAATAGTAGTCGAGCCTAGATAAAATGAGTTGTCTAGATCTAGGTCTAAAAGCTACCACCCTACATATTATCAAAGATTATCAAAACAGCTTGCTAATCAACCATTAGGATTGATTACACATAATTTAGATTTAGGAGAGCACATAGTTAGGTTACATCATATAGTTAGGGTTTTCCTTTCATTGTAGATAAAAAAATACTCATTCATTGTATGCAACTATGACAACCCGGGTTTTTCCATGCATTTTTAAATGCAATATCTGATTCCTAAGGCGGGATGCATCCTTATTTGAAAACCATTTTATAAAAATCATGCAATGCAGCAGAAAATCTTTAATTTTAAACTCATTTTGAAAAACCCCGAGTGTCATTTGCTTTCACAACAACCGAAGTAGTTCTTCAAAAACTTTAGAAATCATAAATGTTTTCCCAGGTCTATCTAGTCACAGCTCACAGCCCAACTGTAAATAAATACAAATACATGTCCAAAGGGTAGAGTGCTTACTTACATGTATGATTGTCTCCTTTTGATTTACTTGCTCCTAGCACTAACATAGGCGTCCTCTACTCGTGAATGGAGCTATCCTGAAAAATGTTAAGGATAGGGTGAGTATATACTATACTCAGTAGGAGTCTCTCACTACTAGTTTTGCAATGCATGCTATGTTTAAAATCATATGCTCTTTAAAACATGTACATGTTCGAACAATCATGTTCAATATCGATATTAAAAACCACTGTCGAATTGGAATACTGATGACTTAAAGAATAGCATAATCCAAGTCGAAAGTATCATATATATATCATAAACATAATGATATGCTTAAGATGCTCAACTGAATCCAACTCATGGATATCTGGTATGGTCGACCAACCTCATGTCATGCCATATGCATAATGCAAGTAAATCCTCAAACCATAGGGCCCACTATGCCCATGACCTCGCAGTTGTGTGGTCCCCGGGTACTTGAGGACACTCGGTCATAGCCTCCATGGGGCATATGACACATCAACCTAGTGCCGTGACACCAGTGGTAGCCCACTGTACCACGTGCAGTCAACGTTGGGACATGCCCTTTTTGGGCATGGTACCCATTTCACTTAATAGTGGTAGAGGCTAGGAGGCCAACCTGGACCTCTTGGCATAGCGCCCACGAGCTTATTAGCCCAAATCATATAAGATCAAACAAGCGAAAACCTCTTTTTCAAAACATGTCCTCTTTGGGTCCCTCACAACTGCCTACCCAGCGTCTTTTGGGCACTCCAGCGTCTTTTGGTAACCCTCAAGGACATGCAATTTTTCAAGAACTCAATGCTCACAAATCATGCAATATATGCAATTATATGTAAAACATATCTATGCATAATGTATTTGTCATATGCATGCTAAATTCGTTTATAAGATTAAGCCATGCTGAATTCCTTTATAAGATTAAGTCATGCTAAACAAGTCATATAACTTAAACTTAAAACATGTGTTCTCAAAACAATCATAGGTTCTTTCTAAAAAGTCTAGTAATGATAGAGCACCTACCTCGAAGTCTCCTGGAGTCGCATCCTTCATCACTCAACCTGTCCCTAGGTCTCATTTATAAACTCCTGGATATGAATGAATACAAGGAGTCCTTATCAATTTTGATCTATCTAGAAATTAAATCACTAGATTTGTCTTTTAGGGTCCATGGGTCCTTGCCTAATTCATTGTCAGGCTAGATCCTATGATATGGATCTATTATTCAATAGCTAAACTCTGTAAATTGTCCTCTGATCCTAACTTTATAGTCTCATTAGGTCCGCGTGTCCTGGTTCCTAGGACACCCATGCATCCTGGTTGAACCGCGACCGCCTCACGTGCGTGCATGCCCAAAGGCCATCCCAGGGATCGCATTTTACACCCGCACATGCATGCTCAAGCGATGCGCTATGATGCATGTCCTGGATGGCATGCACGGATGCACCTTTGGTGTAGCATGGCGCGTCTCAGCTCCTAGGGCACCCCGTGCATCCTAGTTTAACCAAGACCCGTGCCCCACGTCACGCGTGCTCTCGAAGGTCGCACCTGGGACAATGTACACACTATCATATGCTTGGAACCCATCCCAGGGACCTAGTCCCAGGCGTAGGTGAAGCATGGCATCCCTTGGATGCCTTTGTTCATGTAGAGCCGGATGAAACTGGCTGGGTTGTTTAACAGCCGACAAATCCGGCTGGAAAAATTGGCTGGAAACGTTAGATCCAGCATAGATCTAGCTTGAAAGGAGGAAGAACCAAGAGAGAGGGAAAGACAGCTTACTTAAGCAGCCATGGAGCGCCTATTGCCGGTGGTAGAACCCCGTTCTGGTTCTGAAACTTCATGCCACCGAAAAACTCGATGAAGGGAAAAATCCTAATGCCAAGGCTGGAAAAGAGAAGAGAGGGGAATGGGGAGAATGGCCGGCCTGACTAGGGCCTGGCCATTGCCGAAAAAAGCAGGGAAACTAGCTTGAGACGGGTTTTTGATTTTTGGCGGAAACCCCAGTTCCAAAATAGCTGGAAAACTTGTGATTTGGAGAGGGGGAGATAGGGCTTTTTATAGCCTTGCTATGGCGGTGGCAGAAACCTCTGGAAACAGTGTTTCTGGAGAAGTCTAGAGGAAGAAGATGATGGAGTGCCGTTATCAAAATGCCCCCTGAGTTTTCTGTCTTTTTCATTTTTTGATTAAATTACAGAAATGCCCTTGATCTTTAAACATCGGTAACTTCTTCATACGAACTCCATTTTTGGTGTTTTTTGAGGCGTTGGATTCCATTTTTCAAGTAGAATCTAATGGTACCAAGTTTCCTTACAAATTCCTTCATTTATTATTTTAAATAAAGTAAAACATTCAACACAGTTCATTTCCTATAGAATGCTCAATTCAATAGCGTAAATTGCTCGGGCATTATATTATTACCCCCATAAAAGAATTTCGTCCTCGAAATTCCATAAATTATCATCTTCAAGGTATTTTGTCTCTTAGATAACTTCTTGGTGAATGCATTCTCCCTTAGGAATCAAATCTAGGCTCAACCTCAATTTATCATTTTTATTGTTCCTTCTACAAGGCCTTACCTATAAGGGTCGCTTTTGCTACGTACTTTGATGCATACTCCTATACGTGCCAGTTTAACAATACTGGTTTTTAGCTGTAATTCATCTATCTCGAAATCCTTAGATGCCTATACTTTTCTCATCATGTATAGGATGGTCTCCTCGTAGGATCATGCTTCTTTATTCATGTATAAATTACTCCATACTTCTTTTGAGATCATATTATCTTATTTCTCATAGTCCTTTTTGAATAGCAGGGATAGTCTCATTTTTCCTCTTGTCTTCCCCTAGTGATCTTCTTCATCATCCACGTCTCCTTTTAATGGTTGGTTGTATGTCATTAGTAAGAGTCTAAAAAAAGTTAACTTCTTTTTATTGTGTCTAACTTTGCTTCTTATCTTTTATATTTGTCCCCAAGATACATCATTAACTAACATGGTATCATGTGCTCTATAGCCAAACCCTTGATTGATTTCGAATTTCAACTATCTGTCATTTTCCATATGTGACTTGATTCCTCAACCAAAGTTACATTCAAAATAAAATCATGAAAGCCAATTAATAGCTTCTTCCATCGAGGACCTTATCATATACTGAAAGTAAAATGTCCTAACTCTATATCTTGTTTCATAATTATTGAATTCATTAAACGCTTTTCTTCTGTCAAATGTTAATGGTCGATTCATCATCATGGGTCAAATGTTCTCGTCCAGAGGCCTTATCTCACTATTCACATCAATTTGTCATTAGGATTTCCAATAATGTTCCCATTTATGCAAAAAGTCTCTGATTCATAACCGAGTACCCTTACTAGGTCATAATTGAATCCTTTGTTATCATCCTCTTTGTCTTTTCTTTGCTTGATGGTTTTCTTCGTAACCTTTCAGTCCAAAAGTTCTATACTCAATCTAGTAGGGTTAGTCCTTAGGAAATTCCTTCAATTGATTTTTCGTACTTGGTATATGCTCATAACAACTAACTTGTTGTCTAAAGGCAATGTAACATCAAGCCTCACCTTATAGTGTGCTAGCCATCTCACCTTTTCTCCTTCCATCCCTTATGTCAATATGTTGTTCAATCTTTTATCAAGGCTTCATCGTCAACCATGCTGTCTGTATTGTCAGGAGGTATCTTCATAAGTAGTGATTTTCTCAATTCCTCAAATTTTATCCTTCAAGTGCCTCCTCATACTTAGCTTATAATAGTAGTTCTCGTTCAATAGCTACTACATCAAGTTATGTTGATGCTGTTAAATCATCAAATTTGAAAAACACTCAGGTAAGTATGGAACATTTTCGTAGACATGTAGAAAGACTTTATTTGATTACCTATTGATCTCTTTCCAGATATATCTTTGTCATAAGCTCAAGGGTCTCTAAAGTGATCGGTACTTATCCAAGTGAGCAGCATCTTTCAAACCCACAATGATTTCTATGGTTTGTCATGGTATCTATTCATGTTTGGAAAAATCTGTCTCATTGGTGGAGATCGCTCCTTATTTTTGCTTCTGTCTCAGTTGTTACTGTATTCATTGTACTCGTAGCTCCTCCATGATGTGGCCTAATCAACTGACCTCATACCCTTAAATGACTTAGTCTAACAAGTAACTTCTTTTAGGTAAAACTCATGTCCAAATACTTATAATATCCCTGTGAGTATATAACTTCAACTACTGTCTCATAAATGCTAACATATTTGATTAAATATGGTGGGATACCTTTATTTAGTCAACAGTACTCTAAAGGTAATGACTAAATAATGGTCTTAAGATATTTGCTCTTCCAAATTTATGATAGCAGACCTCAATTCGATCTTTGATGGTACCCTACTTGCTGAAGAAAGACAAATGGATAAGTCACTATCCTGGCTTAATTCCTTTGTCAATATACTTTATTGGCGAGGTAGGATATCACCAGATTTTCCTTTTTATGGACTATATCCATTGGTGTTCCCCATAAGCTACTGGATCCGATAAGAATCTAATTGCAATAATTAATATAGACACCAAACTATTTGTAGAATTTAATTTCTATTTGGTCACCATTCCTCTTCGAAAATTTCTTGTAGCATAATCTCCTAAAATTCGGTACTCTACTCAATGTCTTAAATCCCCTATGCTTTATCTCTATTATACGTATTTACAATAACACCATCGCCAACTCAACTAGTATTATTCCTTCGCATTTTTTTGGTTTACCTTCCTACAGGATTCAAGAAGAAAGATTTGCATGTATCTCCATAGAGTCATGATCTTCTTCTTTTGAATATTCAATATTGATCAAATACTTATAGTTACATCTCTATCTCTTTCTCTCTTTTCTTCAAAATCCTCATTTTTGTCTATGTGGATCAATGCTTTGTTGTATATAATCGAGACTACATCCACTCTTTTACTTAACAAATGTGATAAACTGAATGCTTCTAAGAAATGCTAAACTGTACTAATATCATTGAAATCCTTAATTGCCTATGGCCTCAATAAAATTCATATGGCATTGACGTTTTGGTCATGCTATACTTCTCTTATAAGTTCATGTTAGGATCAATTTATTATCATAGATCTATCATCTGTAATATTATCATCAAAATCTTTTGGTAACTCTGTTGAATACATTTCCCTATCATATTCGTGTTATATTCCTCTTGATCACATAATATGTCAGTTGTACATCTTCTGATCTCCTCCATTATACTCAGGTTGTCATTATTAGATAGCACTTCACTCTTCATAAGACTCCTATGAAGTTACCAAAAATTGAGCTAAGTCCTTCAGGATCCATACCTTTGTGATCTAATACGAGTCACAATTATCCCCTAGTATCATCTTGTATGCTCATCCTTAATAGAGTATCATCAAAATCTTCTCAAAGTCCATCTTTTACATCCCCTATCATATTCATATTCTGATATTCTTTAGAAGGGTAAGATAGCCATCTAAGTTTTTCGATTTTTTTCATCTTTGGTGAGATTAATCTATTACAGGTCAGAACTATCTAATAACAAGTTCACTAACATCTTCATTCATTATTGTCATCATAATATGATCCATATATGAGTTTTCATATTTGCACCACGATACAACAATCCTTATTGATAAGATTTAAGCCATCCAATATCTAAGTATTTGCTAGACCCATCTCCTTTTCCACCTATTGGTTTATGACCAAATGCCTTGAGCATTAATATTGAAATCCCCAAATAGAAGTAGTCGTCTCTACTACTTCTATTTATACTACTTCTTCTTGATTTTCTCTATAGTTTATGACCCTTGGACATGCTGGACTAGCTGTGAAAGGATAAAACCTGGGCTCTGATACCAACTGTGACGACCTGGGTTTTACCACGCATTTTTAAATGCAATATCTAATTCCTAAGGCGGGATGCATCCCTTTTTGAAAACCATTTTATAAAAACCATGCAATGCAGCAGAAAATCTTTAGTTTTAAACTCATTTTGAAAACCCCGAGTGTCATTTGCTTTCACAACAATCAAAGTAGTTTTTGAAAATTTCAAAAATCATAAATGTCTTACCAAGTCTATCCAGTCATAGCTCACATCCCAACTATAAATAAATACAAATACATGTCCAAAGGGTAGAGTGTTTACTTACATGTATAATTGTCTCCCTTTGATTTACTTACTCGTAGCACTAATATTTCCTGAGGCATCTTCTACTCGTGAATGGAGCTGTCCTGAAAAATGTTAAGGATGTGCATGTTTGAACACTCATGTTCAATATAGATATTAAAAACCATTGTCGAATTGGAATACTGACGACTTAAAGAATCGCATAATCCAAGTCGAAAGTATCATATATATATATATATCATAAACATAATGATATGCATAAGATGCTCAACTAAATCCAACTCATGGATATAAGGTATGGTCGACCAACCTCATGTCATGCCATATGCAATGCAAGTAAATCCTCAAACCATAGTGCCTACTATGCCCACAACCTCGCCGCCATGCGGTCCCTGGGTACCTGGGGACACTCAATCATAGCCTCCACAGGGCATATGACACATCGACCCAGTGCCGTGACATTAGTGGTAGCCCCTTGTACCACATGCAGTTGACGTAGGGACATGCCCATTTTGGGCGTGGTACGCATTCCACCTAGTAGTGGTAGAGGGTGGGAGGCCACCCCAAACCTCTCGGCATAACGCCCACGAGCTTACTAGCCCAAATCATATACGATCAAACAAGCAAAAACCTCTCCTTTCAAAACCTGTCCTCTTTGGGTCCCTCACAACTTCCTACCCAGCGTCTTTTGGTAACCCTCAAGGACATGCAATTTTTCAAAAACTCAATGCTCACAAATCATGCAATATATGCAATTATTTGCAAAACATGTCTATGCATAATGTATTTGTCATATGCATGCTGAATTCATTTATATGCTAAACAAGTCATATATAAAATTAAGTCATGCTAAACAAGTCATATAATTTATACTTAAAACATGCATTCTCAAAACAATCATGGGCTCTTTTTAAAAGTCTAGTAGCAATAGAGCACCTACCTCGAAGTCTCTTAGAGTCGCATCCTTCATCACTCAACCCGACCCTGGGTCTCATTTATAAACTCCTGGATATGAATGGATAACAAGGAGTCCTTATCAATTTCAATCTATTTAGACATTAGATGGCTAGATCTGCCTTTTAGGATCCATGGTCCTTGCCTAATTCATTGTCAAGCTAGATCCTATGATATGGATCTATTATTCAATAGTTAAACTCTGTAAATTATCCTTTAATCCTAACTTTATAATCTCATTAGGTCCGCGTGTCCCAGTTCCCAGGACACTCGTGCATCCTGGTTGAACCACGACCGCCTCACGTGCATGCGCATCTAAAGGCCTTGCCAGGGACTGCATTTTGCATGCGCACATGCATGCTCAAGCAATGTGCATCTTGGATGGCATTGCACGGACTCACCTTTGGTGTAGCATGGCGTGTCTCAGCTCCCAGGGAACCTCGTGCATCCTGGTTGAGCCAGGACCCGTGCCCACGTCGTGCGTGCACCCGAAAGCCGCACCAGGGATAGTGTATGCACTGTCGTACGCATGGAACCCGTCCCAAGCACACGTTAAGCATGGCGTCCTTGGGACGCCTTGTTCTCACAGAGCTGGCTAGAACTAGATTGGGATGTTTTCCAGCTAGGAAAATCGGCTGGAAAAACTAGATCTGGCATGGATCTGGCCTGGGAGAAGTAAAACAAAGAGAAAGGGAAAGAGAAGCTTACCTGGGTAGCCGGGGACGCCCTTCTTCTGGCAGTGCGTTTCCCTCTACGCCTGCCAAAAATCCCTGTTGTCTAGAACCCACAAAGAAGGGGAAAACCCCAACTTCCGATGAGGCTAGAGGAACAAGAGGGGAGGTGGAGAGATGGGAATGGCCGGCCTGACTCGGGCCAGATTAGAATGTGCAGAGAAATCTAGAGATGGGTTTTTGATTTTTGGCGGAAACCCCAGTCCCAAAATAGCCAGAAAAATTGTGATTTGGAGAGGGGGAAGATAGGGCTTTTTATAGTCTTGTTATGGCGGTGCTGCTAATGGCAGTACCGCCATTGGCGGTGGTAGAAACCTCTGGAAACTAGGGTTTCTAGAGTAGTCTACAGAAAGAAGAAGACAGGGTGCTGTTATCAAAATGCCCCCTTGTGTTTTCTGTCTTTTTCGTTTTTAATTTAAATTACATAAATGCCCCTAATCTTTAAACGGTCGTAACTTCTTCATACGAACTCTGTTTTTGGCGTTCTTTGAGGGGTTGGATTCCATTTTTCGAGTAGAATCTAATGGTACCAAGATTTATTACAAATTCCTTCCTTTACTATTTTAAATGAAGTAAAATATTTAACACAGTTTATTTCCCATAGAATGTCCAATTTTTGTTAAAAATTGCATAAATTGCTCGGGCATTACAAACTAAGAAATCAAAGCATGTAATACTATTGGAAACAACTAAAGTAGTATGCATGGAATTAATCTAGAAGGTATGCATGACCTTGAATGCAACTTAGGCTAGCATGGAATGAATGAAACCTAAAGCATGGAACTAAGATGCAAATTAATAACTAATGGAATCTAAACTAATATCAAACTATAATTAAACAAGAAAAATAAATGGAAACAATAGCTAATCAAACACTTAAAAAAAAGCTACCTAAGTATCACATGCACAATCCAAGAAATGATGTGCATGATTCATGGAGTAAAAATAGATTGAGAACATTGGACCTATAGCCAATTATCAAGCAATATAATCTATGAATTAATTCAACATTCTAAAGTATAGCTAAATCCATTGAGAGTCAATCTCATCAGCAGTAACAAATGCTAACATCAAGAATGAACTATTCATGATTACTATGCTGTTGAAAATTCCAACAACATGCTATTTTCAATATCCAACGAGTTAGTACATGAAATCAGTCACTATGAATATCATAATCATTAAAAAATAAAGTACATAGCTAACTAGAAATAAGTATCAATAGTAATCCTCAAAGAAATTCATTGATTGAATGTCAAATTAAATAAAAAAATATATGCATAAACTTGTATACAATTTATGGAAATTGCATGCTATTTCAAGACATGAAACTTGATTCAACTCAATTCTAAAACACCTTCCTATGCCCTCAAACTGATCTCGTATAATATACAAATTGCTTCCAAGATATGAATAAAAGAAAAAATGGTTGGAATGATGAAGGAAATTAAGGAAAAGAACACCTAAAACTATGTATATCTCTATGAAGAAAACATGAAATGCAAAGAAGGAAATCAAAGACTTAAGTTAATTCTTCTCTTGGCTGTCACTATGAGATAAGAAGTAACTTGATGCATGAGGAATGATCAAGGAAAACTTAGGAGTTCAAGGAAACTATTCATAGCAAAAGAAACAAAGCAAAGCAAAAGATAAGGCAATAAAGTAAAGAAATATGGAATTAAAATAGACAGTGAACTAACTTAAACTTTTTGAAAAGGGAATCAGCCATGAAAATGCCTCATCTGGGTTGGAGAGAGATGAGTAGCCCCAAGAAGATCATTCATCAAAGCAAGGAGGTAAGAAGAGGGTTGAACTATTTTCTCATAGCTTTGGATAGACAATTATTGACATCTTTCAAGTAAGTTTACAATGGTCTCTATGGGTGTGTTAGTGATGTATGGACATGTTTCTCAAAGATTTTAACGTCCTATTAGGAAGATCTTTTAGGTATGTGTTTTGCAAATTTCTGTGGGTGTGTTAGTTAAATTTTGGTAGGTTATCAGTATATTTCAAAGACTAATTAGGAAGATGATTAAGGTATGCCTCTTGCAGATCATTGTGGTTTCAATGAAATTTTTAGATTCTCTCAATTACATTCCAATGTTTGATTAGGAAGATATTTTAGGTATGTTTTCATAGGTCACTATTCCATCTCAAGAAAATTTCAACAAGTTTCAAGTATATTTCAAGGTCCTATTAGGAAGATCTTTGAGGTAAGTTTTCTGTCGGTCACTGTGGGTGTGGACTAAAATTTGGACTAGTTTTGATTAGATATCATAGTTTAATTAGGTAGATCTTTAAGGTATGTTTTCTGTAGGTCACTATGGGTATGTGAGTGAAATTTCAATAGGTTTCGAGTTGATTCCACAATTCAATTAGGAATATCTTTCAAGTATGTTTTCTGAAGGTCACTATAGGAGTGCAAGTGAAATTTGGACCATTTTCAAGTAGATTTCAAAGTTTGACTAGGAAGGTCTTTTAGGTATATTGTTCATAGGTCTGTATTGGTGTTTTAGTGAAATTTGGATAGCTGTCGAGTAGATATTGTAGTCCGATTAGGAAGATCTTTTAGGTATGTTTTTCGTAGGTCATTATGGGTGTTGGTGAAATTTGGACATGCTTCAAGTAGATTTCAAAGTCCGACTAGGAAGATCTTTTAGTATGTTTTTTGCAGGTCACCATGGGCATGTTACTAAAATTTGGTTAGGTTTTGGACATTTTTATGCCCAATTTGTATGACCTTTTAGGTGTGATTTTTGTAGGTTACTATGGGTGTGTCAATGAAGTTTGTGTAAGTTTTTAGAGTAGATTTCATCGTCCAAATGGTTAAAAATTTTAGATATATTTTCTACAAGTTTTCTGGATTGAACTATTTTGTTTCCATGATTTATTGAGGCTATTCCACACAAAATGTTAGCATGCTTTCAATAGAGATTTGCATACACTTATACTAAGAATATGGTCAAAATGTGTAATATATATTCCTAAAGAGAACACAAATTAATCTTCGCAAGTACTAATAATCAAATGATGTTAACATCTTCTAGCATGGTTCCAATAAGTTTTCCCATGAGTCTAGTAGTAAGAGATGCACAAATTTCTTTTTGTGTGCTCAGACTATTAGATTGCAATGTGATTGAATCATTTTCTCCAATAAGATTGAAGCACAAATTTAACCATTTTTTTACGTCTAATTTGTATGATTTTGTAGATGTGATTTTTGTAGGTTACCGTTGGTGTGTCAATGAAGTTTGGGTAAGTTTTGGAGTAGATTCACTGTCCAAATGGTTAAATTTTTTGGATATATTTTCTGTACGATTTCTAGATTGAACTATTTTGTTTCCATGATTTATCGAGGCTATTCTATACAAAATGTTAGCATACTTTCAATAGATATTTTCACACATTTATACTAAGAATATGGTCAAAATGCATAATATATATTCTTAAAGAGAACATAAATTAATCTTAGCAAGGGCTAATAATCAAATTATGACAACATCTTCTAGCATGGTTCCAACAAGTTTTTCCATGAGTCCAATAATAAGGGATGCACAAATTTCTTTTTGTGTGCTTGGACTATCAAATTGTAGTAAGATTGAAGCATATAATCCAATAAGGATCTATACATGCATGACCAAACCAATCCATGGTATGCAGCAGTTAACTATGGATTGCAATCTAATAATGATGACAAATCCATTGCTTCATGTAAGAAAACAATAGATCTAATAATGATGGATGAATGAAAACAGACTAAAAGCTAAATATTTTTCATACGATCATTAAATGACGATGTAAAACACCAATAGATAAAAATGAGTACCTTTTTTATTTGAAAAAACAATGGCTATCTTAGGAGGTTTCCTAAGCCTCGTACCTCTTTGAAATGTTGAATGTCCTCTAATTGCTCCTCCAAAATGCTGCAAAGCGAGAGAGAATCATAGCAGCTCTCCTTCTTCCTTCCTCTCCCTTCTTCATCCTCTCCTTCTCCTCCCTATAGTTCTGTCCTTCATTTCTTATATATGCTCTCTCTCCCATATTTTCTTCTATGCTGCTTCCCACTCTTTCTTTCTTTTCTCTCCACTCTCCCATCTTTCCATTCCCCTTTCCTAGCTTATCATGTCTTTTCCACCCTCCCTCTCATACTAGCTTAAAATGTCCTCTTATGGGAGCAGTCTACTCTTAGTTACCTAATGAGCTATGGTCATCTCTTGCGATATTACTTTGGTGCTTTGATATATTTAATCCTCACCTTTAATTTGAAATTCCTTACTTTAAAGTTTTCCCCATGTATGTATGGTGCATATCCTTATTCCTATTAGATTTCTAAGTATGGTCTTATGTCTGTCTTTGGACTCCTTTGACCAAATTTGAAATTGTGCATAAAAAAGTAAAAAACTTGCTATGTTCGTTACTTGAATAGAGAAAAAGAGATACTACATTCAACTCTGTGACTAGTAGAGCTAACTAGCTAATGTTTGTCATATATTGCAATGACAATTATTTATATTAAAATCTTGAGTTATTGCATCTTGTTCCTAAAAGATCCACTATATCATCAACAACATCACCATGAACTCACATATTCTACTACTTTGCTATAGGGGTAGGTTCTAAAGCAAGAAGTTGAGCAATGGTTTTATGTCTCTTAGGTGCTATATGTATAGTTCACCAATAAATAGCCCAATAAGTTGTTATCTTAAGTTATCTAGTGATTTTTATCACTTATGTTCTCATCGATGATTCTTATGGTTCTCAATTTTTTGGCTATGAGTAGTCTAACCAACCTGTAGTACCAACTCAACCACCCCACTGTGGAGAAAGAGTTGCTGCCCCTGGTCTTCATTATGGACAAGTTTAAATCCTAGCTTTTAAGGTCTAACATGATAATCTATGTGACGAGCCAGGTTTTATATGACGCAAATTTTGTAAAAAGGTGAGATCTCTTGTTCTAGAAATATGAAATGCATGAAAATCTTTTGTTTTGGAAAGAAATCTTTCATATAAAACCCCGAGTGTCAAAACACATTTTCAAATCATATAGCCATGGCATAGTTTTAAATCAACTCTATTCCCAAGAAAGTGTTAGTCACAGCCCCAGCTACAGAGAGTAACTACAATCAAGTAACATTCACTAAAAGATAAGGTAGGGGTTTACTTACTTATACTTAATTTGGATGTTCTCAGTCATAGGTGAATCCTGTCCTTAAGTGTTTACTTGTATATGAAAAATGTTAAGGATTGGGTGAGTATACACTATACTGAGTAGGAGTCTACCACTACTAGTTTTACAATGCATGATATGCTTTAAACCATATGTTCTTTAAACCATGTGCATGTTTGGACACTCATGTTGAATATCAATATTAAAAGCCATTGTCAAAATAGAGTACTAACGACTTAAAAAATCGCATAATCCAAGTCAAAAGTAACATAGATATCATGAAAATATATTATGATATGCATAAGATGCTCAACTGAATCCAAGTCATGGATCTATGGTCGACCATACTCATGTCATGCCACATGCATGCAAGTAAATCCTCAAAAACATAGGGCACACTATGCCCACGACCTCATCGCTGTGTGGTCCCTGGGTACCTAGAGACCCTCGGTCATAGCCTCCACGGGGCATATAACACTTCAACGGGTGCCATGACACCAGTGGTAGTCCTCGTTACCACACAACAATCGATGTAAGGACAAGCCTTTTTGGCATGGTACCCTTTCCACCTATAGTGGTAGAGGCTGGGAGGCCACCCCAAACCTCTCGGCATAGCGTCCACGAGCTTACTAGCCCAAAAGTATCTAAAGATAAAGCCAAACCTCAATCATCGCAAATCATGCAATTTATGCAATCAGTTGCAAAACATGCATGCAATGCATAAAATCTGCTCATGCCAATATCACATTCAAAGTCATAACCTTGCCTAGAAGCCTGACAGCCTAGAAGCCTGTCAGCTCTCTCTGGCCCGCCCTCATCGGCCAAGGCTACACTTATCATGCAGACAAGAATCCTTTTTCAAAACATGTCTATGCATGTAACACATGTCTTGGCAATATATGCGCAATGTATTTTTTAGATGCATGCTAAGTTCATTTATGAGATCAATTCATGCTAAACAGGTCATGTGCATAAGATGTAACATAAGTTTATATGTCATAAAGACAGGACATGTAACTTAAAAACTTAAAATATGCATTAGAAAAGCAACCATGACTCAAAACATGCAGTCTCAAAGCATCATGGGTTCTTTTTAAAAGTCTAGTAGCGATAGGACACCTACCTTGTTTGATTGCGCTAGTCCCCCTGTCCTCGTACCTTCTTGGACATGGTTTAGGGGAAAAGGTTAGATTGACCTATTTTTATAGGTTCTAGAATAGTTTACCTCACTACTTAGGAATTAAGGGTTCATTCTCATGCCTAAGGGCCTCCTAAGGTCCCTAACTAGGCCTTTGTATAGTCAGGTTTGCAAAGGTTTAGTGGCCCCGCACCACTATCATGGTTTAAGGGTCATGCCAGCCTCAGATAGGGGCTTTATCAAATATTTTATGGTTTGGGTGTGTTCGCATCATCGATACGGACACAACGCCTCTTGCGGCACCTCAATCGGAGTACTAGAACTCAAGTTATGGGTATTTTAGTAATAAGAATACATAGAAGGCCCATACGAGGCAGGAGCTCGGGATGCTAACACGTCCCGCATCAGCTGCGCGCGCCCCACCAGTCGCATCTGTAGATGCATCAAGCCTCCGTCCCTTGTTCTTGTTTGCGGGCGCGTCCACGTATGCGCCTATCAGGTTCTCCTTAACGCACGTGGGGCGTTTTTGTTCTGTGGTGACCTAGGCGTCCTTGGGATGCCCTAGTTAGACTTTGTCGACCCAGAATGCCCTAGGAACCTACCCTGGGTCTGTTGTGGCTCCCTAGAGCCCCGTTTTGCATGGTTTCTCATGCCAAAACCTAGGAAAACTCAACCTAAGACTGAGGGGGAGATGGGCTTAGAGTTGTTTAAGGCGTACCTGGTTCGTGGCTAGGTATTTTTCACATTTTCTCCTCTTGCCTACTTCTCCAAGATGGGTTTTTCCCAGGGTTTTGGGCTGCCATTGGAGGTGCCCAAGAGCTCTATTTATAGAGCTTAAGGAGGGTTCTGGAGGGGGGTTTCTACTGCCATGGAACGACGATGGAGAAACCTCCAGAATGATGGTTGTTTCCCCCCTACACACCGTCATTTTAGAAACCTCCAGTATATTTGGGAAGAAGGGGATGCCCGTATCAAAATGGGTCCCTGTTTTCTCTGGCCAATTCGTTTTTAAATTTAATTACCATTTTGCCCTTGAACTTCAAAGGGCCATAACTTGGTCATTTTAACTCCATTTTGAGTGATTCTAGTCTTGTTGGATTCCTTTTTTTGAGATGCACCTAAGGGTACCATTCTAAGGACCAAATTTTTGGGTCTAATCAGGGTGAACAGTGAAATGACCAAAATACCCTTAGCTCAAAAACTGAACTGTTCATTACCAACATAGGATTTCAAGGTTACCCAAAATGGAGTCATTACATTCTTACCCCTTAGGAAAATCTTTCCCCTAAAATTCTACAATATATACAGTCAAAAGATCCCAGAGTACTTTTCTCGCATTTCTGACTCGGGTTCCCAAGTCTCTTCTTCCATGTGCGCATTTCTCCACAAAACTTTGACTAAATGTATGTCTTTGTTCTGCAGCTTCTTACTCTTACGCTCTAGAATCTCAATTGGTCTCGTCTCTAGCTTGAGATCCTCCGTCAACTCTATCAACAATTACCCAGATCATGTCATGACCCTTAGTGGTCTTGGGTAACCCTACGATGAAGTCCATGGTAATATGATCCCATTTCCATTCGGGTAGCTCAAGGGGTTGTAACAATCCCGCAGGTCTTTCATGTTCGGCCTTTACTTGTTGACATGTTAGACACTTTGCCACAAATTCCCCTATGTCTCTTTCATACCATCCCACCAATATTGTCTCTTTAAGTCTTGAGACATCTTAGTTCCTCCCAGGTGTATAGTATACTTAGACCAATGAGCCTCTTTTAAGATTTCTTGTCTCAATTCTTCATTAGTCGTTACCACTAATCTTCCTTGCATGTAAACACTACCATCTTCCCCTTTAGTAAACCCTGGTTTTCCTATGAAAGCTTGTATGTCCGAATCCCCTTGCTGTGCTTGCTTAACCTTTTCATTAACAGCCGCCTTTATCTTTAGACTTGCCATAATGATCTTGTGCTTACTTATGTCTGGTTTCCACATTATTACTTCTTGTAATAGCTTCCATCTCTTAGTAAATAAACTTGCACACATCCCTTGGGTTTTTCTACGTAATGCATCAGCTACCACATTAGCTTTTTCAGGGTGATAATGAATGGAGAAGTCATAGTCTTTTAAGTATTCCATCCATCTTCTTTGTCGCATGTTTAAGTCTTGTTGGGAAAAGATATATTTAAGACTCTTATGGTCTGTGAAAACTACAAACTTTTCCCCATATAGATACTATCTCTAGATTTGCAAGGCAAAGACTATGGCCGCTAATTCCAAGTCATGGGTCGGGTAATTGACTTCATGCTTCTTGAGTTGCCGAGAAGCATAAGCAATTACCTTCCCATGTTGCATAAGTATGCAGCCTAGTCCTTGTTGCAAGGCATCGCTGTAAATCTCAAATCCCCCACTTCTTGAAGGTAAGGTAAGGACAGGTGCTGTAGTTAATCTTCTCTTTAGTTCTTAGAAGCTTTCCTCACATTTATCAGTCCATTCATATCTTGTGTCTTTCCTGGTCAGCTTAGTTAGAGGTAAAGCAATTCGTGAGAAACCCTCGATGAATCTCCTGTAATATCCGACAAGTCCTAAGAAGCTTCTTATTTCTGTGACTGTCTTAGGTCTTTCCCATTTCTGTATTGATTCAACCTTAGCGGGGTCGACTGCTATGCCATCTTGAGAAATAATGTGTCCTAAGAAATTAACCTTTTCCAGCCAAAACTCACACTTACTGAATTTTGCATATAACTTATGTGTTCGTAGGGTGCTTAATGTTATCCTTAGATGTTCCTTATGGTCTTTAGGAGTTCCTAAATATATCAAGATATCATCCACAAACACTATGATAAATTTGTCTAAGTACTCCTTGAACACCCTATTCATGAGGTCCATAAACGCGACTGGAGCATTAGTTAAACCAAAGGACATCACTCTGAATTCATAATGACCGTATCGAGTCCTGAAGGCTGTCTTGGGGATATCTTCTTCTCTAACTCAAAGTTGATGGTAGCCGGATCATAGATCAATCTTAGAGAAGACTCTGGCTGACTGAAGTTGATTGAAAAGATCATCAATTCGGGGAAGGGGGTACTTATTCTTAATGGTGACCCTATTTAGCATCCGATAGTCTACGCACAATCTCATGGAGCCATCCTTTTTCTTAACAAAAGGGACTAGAGCTCCCCACAGAGATACGCTAGGCCATATGAACCCTTTGTCAAGTAGTTCCATTAACTGGGTCTTCAATTCTTTTAGTTCTGCAGGAGCCATTCAGTAAGGAGCTTTGGAAATAGGGGAAGTACCAGGTATAAGGTCAATGGTAAACTCAATTTCTCTTGGTGGGGGTAGACCTGGTAATTCCTCAGGGAATACGTCAGGAAATGCTTGGACTACCTCGACATCCTTTAGCTTTGGTTGGGGACTCTTGATAGATTTAATCTTGGCCAAGAAGAAGGGACATCCCTGGGCAATGTGCCTAACTGCTTTCATGGCAGAAATAACACATGCTCCAGAATAATCCTTTCTTCCTTGGAGGGTGAAAGTGTCTCCATTAGGTAGGGTAAAAGTGACATGTTTCTAGCGACAATCAACAAAGGCTTGATGAAGGGCTAGCCAGTCCATTCCTAGGATGGTATCGAAGTCATTCATATCTAAGTGAATGAGAATGGCATGTAGCAAATGGTCTTTGACCAAAATGGGGACATCCTAGAGATAAGAATAGGTGGGAAGTGCCTGGCCTATAGGAGTCATGATTTCTAGAGTGAAGTCCAGGTCCTGTGGTATAATGTCCAAGGTTGATGCATACTCCCGGGATATGAAAGAATGAGTGGAGCCCGTATCAAATAGAACTTTAGCAGGTGTATCAGAAATAGAAAGAATACCTTCAACTACTGCATTTGAAGCCTGAGCTTGACTGGAAGTGAGGGCAAAGACACGTCCTTGGCTCTTTAGAACCTGATCTCCTTTACGCTCTTCAACTTTCCTTTTAGGACAATTCCTAGTAAAATGTCCTAATTCTCCACAAGTATAGCAAGCGATGTTGAAAGTGGGACATGGTTTGCCTAAATGATTCCTGTTAGACCTAGGGCATGTCTTCCAGTCTGGTCTTCTTGCTTTGTTTTCAAACGGCTTCTTGAAAGGTGGCCTGGGTCCAAATGACTGAAATGGTCTCTTTCCTTTATTTCTCATGGTGTTGGTGTTCTTAGTTTCCTTTATCGCCTGATTCCTTTAATAATCTTTTCATATATGGAGGCCATCTCTACGGCTTTGGCTACGGTGGAAGGTTGGAAACCTAGAACTCTGTTCCTGAGTCCTGGGTTGAGCCCATCTACAAATCTTTCCGCTGCATCTTCCTCATCAGCACAAGCATGTGGTGCAAATCTTTGGAGGTTGATGAATCTATTTTCATACTGTTGGACAGTCATGTTTCCTTGTTCTAAGTCCATAAATTCCTTTTCCTTCTGTTTTCTTATGTGTTTAGGATAGTATTTGTCATTAAAGACCTTTTCAAATTCTTCCCATCCTATTGTTTCTTGCTGATCAAAATAAGTCCTTTCCCATGTTTCCTACCAAAAGGTAGCCTCTCCCCTAAACACAAACATGGCCATGGGTGCCTTTCTTTCTTTAGCTATGTTCATGGCTTTAAATATCTTTTCAATATCGATTAACCATTTTTCAGCTGTAGATGCTTCATCTTCTCCTGTGAATGAGGGAGCTAATTTCTGAAACTATTCTAATTGAACCTCAGTCCTATCTATTGCTTTATCAGAGGAAGGATCTCGTGTGGTAGGGGTTTGGGTTTGTTGATTACTCATGTGTTGTTCCATATGCTGTAGGAATCGCTGGAATAATTCAGCCATCCCATTGCCCGACCCAGTGGAGTCCACTGATGGGGCTTCAGGTCTTGGAGCATCGCTTACTTTCTTTCTAAGCATTTGTAAATCACAAGGTAATTCACATGACCTTAGTACGTGTTATCATATTACCCCTTAATCTTTCATGGATGAAACTTGATTATAAGTTATTCTCCTCATAACTTGGTTGTGAGTAATGTCAAACTGGGCTCTGATACCAACTGTAATGACCCGGGTTTTATATGATGCAAATTTTCTAAAAAGGCGAGATCTCTTGTTTTAGAAATATGAAATGCATGAAAATCTTTTGTTTTGGAAAGCAATATTTCTTATAAAGCCCCAAGTGTCAAAACACATTTTCAAATCATATAACCATGGCACAGTTTTAAATCAACTCTATTCCCAAGAAAGTGTTAATCACAGCCCCAGCTACAGAGAGTAACTACAATCAAGTAACATTCACTAAAAGATAAGGTAGGGGTTTACTTACTTGTACTTAATTTGGATGTTCTCTATCACGGGTGAATCCTGTCCTTAAGTGTTTACTTGTATCTAAAAAATGTTAAGGATTGGGTGAGTATACACTATACTGAGTAGGAGTCTACCACTACTAGTTTTACAATGCAAGCTATGTTTTAAACCATATGTTCTTTAAACCATGTGCATGTTTGGACACTCATGTTCAATATCAATATTAAAAGCCATTTCAAAATAGAGTACTAACGACTTAGAGAATCTCATAATCCAAGTCGAAAGTAACATAGATATCATGAAAATATACTATGATATGCATAAGATGCTCAACTGAATCCAAGTCATGGATCTATGGTCGACCACACTCATGTCATGCCACATGCATGCAAGTAAATCCTCAAAAACATAGGGCACACTATGCCCACGACCTCATCACTGTGTGGTCCTTGGGTACTTAGAGACTCTCGGTCATAGGCTCCACGGGGCATATGACACTTCAACGGGTGCCATGACACCAGTGGTAGTCCTTGTTACCACACAACAATTGAAGTATGGACAAGCCTTTATGGCGTGGTACCCTTTCCACCTATAGTGGTAGAGGCTAGGAGGCCACCCCAAACCTCTCAGCATAGTGCCCACGAGCTTACTAGCCCAAAAGCATCTAAAGATTAAGCCAAAGCTCAATCATCACAAATCATGCAATTTATGCAATCAATTGCAAAACATGCATGCAATGCATAAAAAATTTTCATGCTAGTATCGCATTCAAAGTCATAACCTTGCCTAGAAGCCTGTCAACTCTCTCTGGCCCACCCTCATTAGCCAAGGCTACATTTATCATGCAGACAAGAATCCTTTTTCAAAACATTTCAATGCATGTAACACATGTCTTGGCAATATATGCGCAATGTATTTTTCAGATGCATGCTAAGTTCATTTATGAGATCAATTCATGCTAAATAGGTCATGTGCATAAGGATGTAACATAAGTTTATATGTCATAAAGATAGGACATGTAACTTAGAAACTTAAAACATGCATTAGAAAAGCAAGCATGACTCAAAACATGCAGTCCCAAAGCATCATGGGTTCTTTTTAAAAGTCTAGTAGCGATAGGACACCTACCTGGTTTGATCGCGCTAGTCCCCTTGTCCTCGTAAGTTCTTGAACATTTTTTAGGGAAAAAGGTTAGCTTGGCCTATTTCTATAGGTTATAGAACAATTTACCTCACTACTTAGGCATTAAGGGTTCATTCCCATGCCTAAGGGCCTCCTAAGGTCCGTAACTGGGCCTTGGTATAGTCAAGTTTGCAAAGGTTTAGTGGCCCCATGCCACTATCATAGTTTAAGGGTTATTCCAGCCTTAGATATGGGCTTCATCAGATGTATTTTGGTTTAGGTGTGTCCCCGCTGTCGATACGGACACAACGCCTCTCGTGGCACCTCAATCGGAGTCCTATAACTCAAGTTATGGGCATTTTAGTATTAAGAATACATAGAAGGCCCATACGAGGTGGGAGCTCGGGACGCTTTGCTCTGCAGCGCACGCCCCACTGGGTGCGTCTGCAGACACACCGAGCCTCCGCCCCTTGTCCTTGTGTGCGGGCACATCCACGGACGTGCCCGGCAAGTTCTCCTTAACACACGTGGCGCGTTTTCGTTCTGTGGTGACCTGGGCATCCTCGGGACGCCCTGGTTCGACAGGGTCAAACCAGGACGTCCCAAGTACCTACCCTGGGTCTGTTGTGGCTCCCTAGAGCCCCGTTTTGTATGGTTTCTCATGCAAAAACTTAGGGAAACTCAACCTAAGGCTGAGGGGGAGATGGGTTTGGAGTTGTTTAAGGCGTACCTGGTTCGTGGTTGGGTATTTTTCACATTTTCTCCTCTTGCCTACTCTTCCAAGATGGGTTTTTACTAGAGTTTTGGGCTGCCATTGGAGGCACCCAAGAGCTCTATTTATAGAGCTTACAAAGGGTTCTGGAGGGGGGTTTCTACCGCCATAGAATGGAGGTGGAGAAACCTCCAGAATGTCGGTGGTTTCGCCCCTACACACCGTCATTCTAGAAACCTCTAGTATGTTTGGGAAGAAGGGGATGCCCATATCAAAACGGGTCCCTATTTTCTCAGGCCAATTTGTTTTTAAATTTAATTACCATTTTGCCCTTGAACTTCAAAGGGCCATAACTTGCTCATTTTAACTCTGTTTTGAGTGATTCTAGTCTTGATGGATTCCTTTTTTCGAGACACACCTAAGGGTACCATTATAAGGACAAAATTTCTGGGTCTAGTCAGGGTGAACAGTGAAATGACCAAAATACCCTTAGCTCAAAAAGTGAACTATTCATTACCAACATGGGATTTCAAGGTTACCCAAAATGGAGTCATTACAATCTATTTGGATCACAATGCATTGAAATTCATTCTTTCTAGGGAGGATGCTAAAACATGATTCATCCAATGGATTCTCCTACTACAAGAGTTTGACATAGAGATTTGGGACAAAAATGGCTTTGAGAATTTAATTGAAGATCACTTTTCAAGCTTGATAGTTGAGTGTTTTAGTGTATCTATGCTGTAACACCCTAGGTCCCAATATCTCCCAAGGAGACAGAGTAAGCTAGTGACAAGACTTGGGTATCCCTCTTAGCACGTATGTGTTTTCCATGTGGGGAAGAGAAAAACCATGAGGCTCCAACCAAAGTGAGCAATATATCTATCATTAGAATGATTGGTGTTTAATTTTGTATAAAAACCACCCAATTAGTTACGCATGTGTTACAACTTATAGGGGTAAATTAGGGTTTTTAGACCAAAATTCATAACACATGCATTTTTGTCCTAATAACCCAAAAGCATGTTATTTTGTAGATTCAAAGGATATTCCCAGGTAAGTATTTGATTAATCATCTTTTTCTAAAATTTAATAATGATTTTCACATTGTAGGATGCAAGATGGTGATCCAATGGCTGAGAACAATCGGGATGAAATTGAAGATTAAGATGAAAAGATCGGGTCAAAGCCTTAAAATCATCACCTCAACATAAACCAAAGGTCAAGATCATCTTATGGACTAGTAATGAATGTAATTGAAGGATCTAAAGATGGACAAAGTTGACCCATGAAGTAAGCCATGCAATCCCACCACCTTTGCATGGAAGCCACTTGAGCCACCTTAGCCATATAAGCCATAAGAGAAAGTGGCAAGTTAATGAACTCATGCCAAACCATGCAAGCCACTCAAGCCAAGGTTGAAGCCAAGAAAAATTCCTATGCCCATCATGAAGCTTAGCCAATGGAGCCTTCAAAGTTAGCCATCTAAGATATCAAGCTAAGAAAAATGGAAGGCTAGGATTGGAGGAGATTCAAGAGAGTCAACCAAGAGATATTTTGCAAATAATTAAGAGAAAATCTATTATAATAAGATGTCATGTGGATCAATAGGATAAGAACATTCAATTTTTAGTGTTTTTATCATTTTTCCTCACTTTGTCCTTAATTTCCACCTCACCCTTAAGATGCACTATGAATTTCCAAAAATCTATCTCATTCCACTTCTTAGGAAACTCTCCAACTGACCAAATTACTCCACCCCTTTCCTAACAAATGGCCACCCAACTTTCTAAAACATAGAGCATTCAATGACTTTGGAAGCGGGGAGATGCCCTTTCCTAAAAACATGGCATCTCCCACTTGCTCCCATCCTTAAGGCACCCAACTCCCTTCCACACTTTCCTATTTGTTGTTTACCCTTTTCCCCCATCCTAGCCACTCAATTTGATACCTTTAATCCCCACCATACCTCAGTATTATGGTACCCTAGGAAAAATAGGAGAAGACATATAAAACCAAGTCAAACTTAAGTAAAAGACACTTTTCTCACTTAGGAAAAGATGTCTCCTCCATATGAAGGAGATGGCCACTTCATTTAAGCCCACTTTTCTTCTTTTTCTTGTTTTATGAGGAGTCCTTGGGGTTTTTCCACTTCCTTCTGAGGTTTACACTTCTTCCTCAAGTATTGAACCTAGTATTTTTGGGGTTTTGATTCATCTTTGAAGGTTGGTTAGCTTCCTTATTCTCTTCACTGCAATTTACTTCTTTTCATGTTAGTTTACCTTGTTTTCCTTTATTTTTCCTTGATTTTAAACTAAGATTCTAGGTTGGTTTTCCCATGGAGTGACATCCAAGGGATGTCATCTTGAATCTTTTTTTGCTCGTTACCTTTCATTGCCTCATTGTTTTCTTGCTGCCCTCTTGATTTTCCAACTTTGTTTGCTTAAGTTACATTGATTTTGGCCTTAGTTTTCTATAGGATTTGCCCTTAATTTCAAGAATTTTTGTTCATGTGTGAATGTTGGAAAAATTGCCACAGAACTTGGCTTGTAATTGTGGATTGATTGAGATTAAGTGAACATCATTGTAATAGCATTGAAGTTTCAAATTTGGACTACAGATATGTAGTATTATGTTGATGAACTTTTGATTTGATTCAATGAAGTTAGTAGGAAATTTCAATTCATGTTTGTGTCCAGTAGTCAATTATCTTTGTTAATGAATGTTTGATTCCATTAGAAGTGATTAATTCCATGTTTTACATGTTCCATTCATTGAATGTTTCAATTACCTTACTGCCGAAATTTCTTTGCACGAATGGTGTATGTTAATTTCTAGCACCATACAATCATGTTCACTTTATTTTTCAGGAGTCCAATTACTTTGTTAGATAGCTTAGTTAATTTTAGAAAGAGATTGCATGCTTAGGTTTCCAAAGTAGTTGATTAAATCCACTCCTATCCAATGAATCATGCATACCATTCCATGGTTCATGTGTGTTATTTAGGTAGTTTTCCTTTCATTTTTTTTGTTAGTGTTGCTTTTATTTATTTGTCTAGTTTAGTTGTAGTTAGATTCCATTAGTTTGCATCATAGTTAGTTTAGAAAGTAATTAAATTTGTCATACTTGTTAAAATAGTTGATTTGGTTGCTTACTTTTCTTAGTTTGCATTATTAGCAAAGTACTTTATTAAAGCATGTTTCCCATAAATTAGTTGTTAATTTCATATTTAGGAATGTTAGTTTAGGAAAGTTGATAAATTACATTTTAGGAAAGTCATAAAATTAGAAGTTTTTAATTTAAAAAAGTTTAAAATTTAGAAAGTGCATGCTTTAAGAAAGTTCTCTGTTTAGCATGTTTCTTGTTTTCGCTTAGTTTCCAATTTCATGTTTTAATTTCCATTCTTAATTTAGGTAAAAAATCACTTGAATTTTTGCTAGGTTAGATACTTTAAAGTAGGAACCACTAACATCACATTAGCTCAAGTCCTCATGGGATCGACCTCACTAGTGTGCTATATTGAAATAATTCATGCACTTGCAAGTTTTATTTTAAACAGCAACATGGACATAGGATGTTATAGTTTATCAGAGCCAGTTCCCCTTGTGATGGTGAGGCTTGTTACACAGGGTCTGCCCCTATGCTAAGCAATGTAAGGATGCGTGTTCCTAGGGGAGATGAGGGAACCTATGGGTTGATCTGAAGGGGGTGAAGCCTAAGAGGGATGTGGGACTCTAGGATGATAGGTTGTGGGTGTGACCCTGAGAGTTAGTCTTATTACATATGTGTTTCCAATGTGGGGAAGAGAAAAACTATTAGGTCAAGCTAAAGTGAACAATATAAGGATTATTGAGACCTAGGGTGTTCTATGTGCCCATCACAAAAACATTTTGAGATGAGTAAATTCTTTCGGTCTCCAAGTTACCTTGGTGTGCATATATAGTCAACTATCTTATTATAGATCAATTACTAACACGTTGGTCATACATTGTGACAACTTGGGTTTTTGAAATACATTTTGTAATATATTTTTCAAAGGAAGGGCCCTTAAATGGTAAAAAAATTTCACAAAAAATGCAGTGGAAGTTCTTTTCATTTAAATTCATTTGTACAAAACCCAACTCTCACTTGAAGCTACATAATACTCATAGCCATTTTGTATAAAATAACATTTTATTGAATACCAAGAATCATTCAATAGTTCACTCTTACACAACCCCTATATCATAATTACAAACCATTGTCCAAATTACATAATCCAAAGTTCAAACCTCACCTTATATTAAAAACACTCAATACAACACACTATCAATTAAAGAAAATTACATATCTTTAAGGGCATACCCTGATTTCTTTTCTTCAAGTCTTCTATCATCTTGCTCTTAAGTCTTCAAGCTTTAATTTCTTAAGTCTTCTATGATCTTGAGCTTCTAACCCTCTTTCCCTGTATCTGAGGTATTGTAAACATAACAACATTTACAATACCTCAGCAAGCTATACTTGGTAGAGGATACAAACATATACTACTTCACTAATATAAGAATACATACCTCAAACATTAATTCACCCTGGTTATCCATCCATGAGTCATCTCATACTCATGCATAGATTATATACGTTATTTATATAGTATGGGACAAATTAGTTATTATAGTGAAGATTGCTCAAAACTTGTTCCTTCCCCTGGCTATACTCCCACTTAAGAAATCAGTATTCAGCCAATCATTATATGAGGATTTCTAGGAACTCATGTAGTGGAATCTCATTATGCCATAGCATTACATTATGCCTATCATATGTGCATCATAATGCAAAATACACAAGGACTACTATGATATAGTCTTAATATGCACATCGGGCCTGAATAAACTGTATGATCCTCCACTGATACCAAATGTGGAATAACAAATCCATGTCCTCATGGGGTGGACCATGGCTGTGATAGTGGTGGCCTTCCCATTATTGTACCACCTAACATTTAGCCTCTCTTTAGGCATGGTATGCATCATATAAGTTTCAGGAAGTGGGTGGCCAAACCCTCATAACTTCCCTAGCATAGCATTCCCAGTCCTAAGGATGTGGAAAACAAAGTCATAAGCCACGATGCTTGAATGTAAAATACCTTGTACATATCAGACGATGTGTCTGTTTAACTAAAGCTAGAATATTTTCTATACCCTAGTCCTAGGGTTTCCTTAGTCTCCATATCTTATTACTTTCACCTCATTAGACTTGATCATTAGATTAGAGCAATTTTGATTAAATTATGAGATTGGATCATTTAGTTGGATCACATGTTTTGGATCATTTAGTTGGACCATAAGTTTTGGATCATGACTATGCTAAGGTATTAAGCATAATTATATCATGAAGGTCTCTACTTCTAGATAGAAAATCATGTATGTATATACATGAGTGTCTAATACATCTTTGTATAACCACCTACCTCAAAGTGGAGCCATTGTCCTGATTCATACATCCCAAGTGGTATTCCTCCACATTGCTCATCGTAGTCTATATTCATACATCTGTCAACCATACATATCAAGTTATTCATCTATACAAGTATATATCCCTATAATGAATGTCCTAATTTTCCTTGAATCATGTTTGATCAACGGTTTGAATTCTTTATCTATGTTCTTCTACATATCCATACATAATTTCTACATACACATACGTAAAACAATACTACATTAGTATTCTTATTGTTTTGAATTATTCAAGATCCTATGGATCTTATTTCATCATCCTTATCTTGATTATAATTTTTATTAGGATTAGATGATTTACTAACCTTTCATGCTCTTTATTATTATTACTCAACCAATTAAAGTTTTGCTGGTTGAGGGTAGCTTATTTCATTCTAAGTTTAGAAGCTCCTCTTATGTCAAATTGGCTAAGGCTTACTAGTTAAATGGTTGAACACAAAGTGGCTACTTCAATCCTCATGTAAGGAGGCGTTTAGACCTCACAAATGTTAATGAAAGGTGGGGGGAGAGCGAGGCTCTATTAGATAACCCTCTTAACCACTATGTCCATCATTCACTAGCTTGACCCTAACTCAACCCTTCATAAGGTTCCTATGAGCATTTAACCCTAAGTACTCTTTCTAATTGATTTTAATTAAATCCATAAACTAAAATGTCATTCATGGAGTTTTATTATTCTCCTAATTTGGACAAAGGAATATTCATTCCTTATATTATCCTACTAACTATGGTCCTTAGTAACATTAAGTCCATGTCATATATTCCACATCCCTAGTCCTAAGGCTGTGGAAAAAAAAATCACAAGCCACCATGCTTGTATGTTAAATACTAATATATAGGCGTCTTGCCTGTCTATAATATATATATATATATATGTATGAATATCTCATCATAATCAGAACATCCTCACTTACTAGGTGATTGCTCACCAAGGATGTAATGTAAAATCCTAGACTCATACATCGCATATGATGTAATGGTACCCATGTACAATAAATATCTTTTTATCACAATAACAACTATGATATTTTTAAGAACAGATCGAGTACATCCTTTAATATTATTCAGTAGGCTTCAATTATAAATATGGCATTCATGTAGCATTTCAAATCACAAATTCTCATCATTCACAAGTAAACATTTTTCATCATCATATATCATATGAAATGCACAATTTAAATGACATAATATCTATCATAAGAATAAGATCATGTTTTAAAAACATGCATCTTACTCTTAAGACATGCTTTCTTAATTCTCCACCTACCTCGTATAGTGAGTTCATCCATTTCCTACTAGCTGATTGATGACGTTGATGAAGTCTCTAAGATCCATATTGATCTAGTCCTTGTTCTTCACCTAAATCTGCCAATTCGAGTAGCCATGAATTATTCTAATTAATTAATTAATTCTTTTTAAACAAATTTAATGGTATGGATCATAAGATTGGATCTTATTCCATACCTTGATTCTTCAATTGATCTTAGCTGTTGATCTAAATTGATGAGATCAACCTACGATTGGTTTTTAATCCTAGACATCTATTAGGATTCTTTATCATTACTTCCTAAGGGTCAAAATGGTCCATTTGGGTTATAAAAATAAAGTTATCTAATCTACAACTTATTTCATTATAATTAAACTAAATATTAAATAATCCTGGTCATTTAATCATTTATTTATAGTGTCTATTTTTATCTAATGGTAAGATCTAACTCTGATAGGTTAGATCTAACATCTTAAGCCAAATTTGGATCTCAAATCATTAATACCAATTTATTAACATGATTTGAAGCTCTAGGATAGTTAATTAAGCTTTAATACATCCTTATTAATCATTTTATAAGACCTGATCACCTTTGATCTGGTCCATCCATTTAGTTTTTGTAATGACTCCAATTTTGTGACATTAAAATCCTAAGTTAGCAATGAAAAGTCACTTTTTGGAAATAAGGGTATTTTGGTCATTTCACTATTCACCTTGACTGAACCCAGAAAATTGGTCCTGAAAATGGTACCATTAGGAGCGTCTCAGAAAAAGGAATCCAACAAGACCAAAATTACCCAAAATGGAGTTAAAATGAGCAAGTTATGGCCCTTTGAAGTTCAGGGGCAAAAATATAATTTTTACTAAAAACGGATTTACCCTGCAAAACACAGGGGCCCGTTTTGATACGGGCAACCTTCATCTTCAACCTCCTAGAGGGTTCTAGAACGGCGGTGATTGGAGGAGAAATCACCGCCATTCTGGAGGTTTCTCCACCGCCATTCAAGGGCGGTGAGAGCCCCCTCCAGAACCCTCTTATAGCTCTATAAATAGAGCTCTTAGGCGCTTCTAATGGCAGCCCAAAAGCTTAAGAAAAACCTATTTTGGAGAAGCAACCAAGAGAAGAAACGAGGAGAAAAACCTAGCAACAAGCCAGGTATGCCCAAGATCCCTCAAAACCCGTCTTCATAGTAGTCCTAGGCTCAGTTTCCCTAAGTTTTTGCATGAAAAATCATGCAAAATAAAGCCCTAGAGAGTCACCAGGGCATCCTGAGGACGCCCCGATTCCCCCAATGAATAAAATGTCCCTCCTGGATGAAATGCGTCGACCGCATTCGATAGAACCAAACGGGCACGTCCGTGGATGCGCCCGTAAAAGGAACAGACGGGCAGGAAATCCAGAGCGTCTGCAAACGCGCCCGCTGGGGCGCATGCCGTTCATGCTCAGCGCGCTAACATTCTGCATTTTCACTCTTAAGGGCCTTATGTACATGTGATACTAAAAAGCTTATAACTTGAGATCTAGAGCTCCGATTGAGGTGCTGCAAAAGGCATTGTGTCCGTCTCGACGACGCGGACACACCCAAACTATAAAATCCATCATTAATACCTAAGTAATAAGACCAAACACTCTAAAACCTATAAAAGATAGGCCAAACTAACCTTGATTCCCCAAACCATGTTCAGGAGCATATGAGGACAAAGGGGTTAGCGCGACCAAGCCAGGTAGGTGCTCTATCGCTACTAGACTTTTTTAAAAGAACCATGATTGTTTTGAGAATACATGTTTTAAGTATATGACTTGTTTATCATGACTTAATTCAGCATATATATGATAAATGCTTTATGCATAGACATGTTTTGTAAATAATTGCATATAATTATGCATAGATATGTTTTGCAAACAATTGCATACATTGTATGATTTGTGAAACATTGAGTTTTTGAAAGACTGCATGTCCTTGAGGGTTACCAAAAGATGCTGGAGTGCCCAAAAGACGCTGGGTAGGTAGTTGTGGGGGCCAGGCAATTGTGAGGGACTCAAAGAGGACAGGTTTTGAAAAATACATTGCACATATATTTGCAAGACATGTGCTACATGCATAGATTGCATGATAAGTGTAGCCTTGACCGATGAGGGCAGGCTGATGAGGGCGGGCCGATGAGGGTGGGCCAGAGAGAGCTGACAAGGCTTCTGGGCTGTCAGGCTTCTAAGTAAGGTTATGACTTTGAATGCAATACTAGCATGAGCAGATGTTATGCATTTCATGCATGTTTTGCAACTGATTTCATAAATTGCATGATTTACGACGAAGAAGTGTCATATGTCCTGTGGAGGCATATGACCGAGTGTCCTCGGGTACCCGGGGACCACACGGCGGCAAGGTCGTGGGCATAGTTAGACCTTATGGTTTCGTGGACTTATTTGCATTGCATATGACATGATATGAGGTTGGTCGACCATACCATACTAGATATCCATGAGTTGGATTCAATGAAGCATCTTATGCATATCATAATGTTATGATATATATATGATACTTTCGATTTGGATTATGTGATCCTTTAAGTCGTTAGCATTTCGGTTTGACAATGGTTTTTTAATTCCAATCTTGAACATGAGTGTTCAACCATGCACATATTTTGAAAGAGCATATGATTTTAAACATCTCATGCATTATAAAACTAGTAGTGATAGGCTCCTACTGAGTATAGTATATACTCACCCAATCCTCAACATTTTTCAAACACAAAGTAAACACTTAAGGGGAAGGAACGCTTGTGACAAAAGACAACCAGACTAAGTGCAAGTGAGTAAACCCCTACCTTATCTTTAAATGTTACTTGATTGTAGTTACTCTCTATAGCTGAGGCTGTGACTAACACTTTCTTGGGAAAAATGTCGATTTAAAACTTTGCCATGGCTAGATAATTTGAGAATGTGTTTTGACACTCGGGGTTTTTATGAAAGATTGTTTTCCAAAAGGAAAAAGATTTTCATGCATTTCATACTTATAAAATAAGAGATCTCGCCTTTTTATCAAAATTGCATCATATAAAAACCCGGGTCGTCACAGTTTCAATGTTTTCTAAAGTGGGTCAGTCAATTTGAATCTAATTTCTTTAATTTAGTTACTATCCTATTATTTTTAAAGCTATGGAATTCATTTGTGGTGTCCGATTGGCGATCAAACATCAAAAAGTTACTATGTGAATAGTAACCAATCGGATGGCTAAGATTGTCCAATCTGTTTGTAGTGAATTTACATCTAAATTCATCAATTCCTCCTACATTATATTAATTGTAGGGATGTTTAATTCATCTATGGTATCTAATCAAAGATTAGATGCCAATTTTTTTTTATGAATAGTACCCAACCGGATAGCTGAGATTGTTCGATCGGTCTTATAGACTAGATCGGCAATCTGAGTTGATTTTAAGGTTTGTCAACCATGTATCTACCTATCCATAAGCTTATATTAAGGAATGGGTAATTGGATTATCCTTAAATTTAGATCTAGGATAGAAATTCACGGATCTAACAAATTTCACCAAATTAAGAACAGGGTTTTGTAGATCTTACCTAAAGGAGGCGTGATCGTGTTTTTCCCCTTCCTAGGCATGCTAGATCGGCTCCAATCTGTCGTGAAACATTGCATCCCTAGCCACGTGCACTATTCATGCCCGATCTGCATTAGTTTCTTCTCTGATCATAGGAAAATCAAAGGAGTTTTGCTCGTCTAGTGATGGAGGACATGATGAGTGGCTTGGGTCTCCGAATCCAAGTCATCTCCTTCACTATTCAACCCTGGACCCAATTGATTTCTCCTCACCATTGGTGTTCCTCCTTGAAATTTGACACAAACTCTCTAAATCACTATTTGAGAGTCTTTCCCAAGTTTTTCTCATCGAAAGGAAGGGTGAAAGTCCCCAATGCACTGCCATTTCCAGTGACTATTCCAGTGCGCACCTTTCCTTCTTCAATCTCAAGTCATTCCTCCTTCGAGCATTGCGGAACCAAAGGGGTTTTCTTCCTCTCTTTGTGTAGAGTAAAATGGATGACTGGATTAACAATGTAAACTGCCATTGTTGCTGATGTGTTCCTCCTTCTCTGGTGACATGAAAAAATCCTATCCCTCTTCTCCAACATGGCTGAGTTTTTCTGGCAAGCAGGCCTACTCCCTATCTCTTTTCTCTCCTTTCTCCCTCTTCTCCTTCTTCCTTCTTCTCTCTTCTTTCTTCCTCCTCCTTTCCTCTTCTTCTTCTTCCACTCTTCTTCCCCTCGTCGAGTTTCCTCTTCTCGTTGGGTTTGGGAAACAGAACAACGTCTATTTTCCCTTTTCGTTTAAGTGAGGGGCTACTGTTATCAAACCTGGCCCCTCCTTTTTGTTATTTTAATTGGTTTTCTTTTTCTTTTAATTATTTTATATTAGTTGTTAATTATGATGTTCTTACTATTTTAAACACCATGATACCAGTTAATGATGTTTTTCAACTCCATTAACTGTCACATTCTAACTATAAGTGGGGCTCACTTAGTGAAATTACAAAAATACCATTTTGTAAGAAAATTACCGTTTATTTGTCCAACCTCCGATTTTAGCAAACTTAGTGCTGTTGGATTCATATCAATGAGTAGAATCCAAATTTTATAAATTCAATTTCATGTTCTTAGTCTTTTTTTATCTTTTAATTATCATATTGCCCCTAACTTCGAAGGCCCATAACTTTTTCATCCAGGCTCTGCTTTTAGTGTTCTTTGGCTCATTGGATCCCATTTTCATATTACTATCTAATGGTTTTAGTTTAATTCTAAATTATAATTCTATAAAAATATATACTCCTTGAAAACTCATAACCTACTCACGGAATAGTAAAATTTTAGGGTGAAATTCATCCAAACTCTAATTTCAGTATTCTTTATGTCATTAGACTTGATTTTTTGAGTATATTCCAAATATTCACGCTTCCACTCCAAATTCTATTTCTATAAAAATTTATTTTCTTTTGGTCAAAAATTCCAATTTCATATAATATCGCCCAGAATAGTATTTACAAAATTTGGGGTTGTTAAGACACATGTAATAAATGGGTTGTGCATGTGAACCACTAGATCAATTCTGTAATTTTAATAAAATGAGTTTCTTTGGAAACATGTGTTGTATACAAATTTATGTATGTTCATGTGAGTGAAATGTGGCATTCGGGTTTTCTGAAAAAAATTTCAAAGAAAAAAATTTCTACTGCTTAAGGTTTCAAAACATTTGCAAAATTGGTCGGTCACCATTTGAATATAAATAACAAAAATGTATTTCAAAAGCCCAGGTCGCCACAACCCATTTGTTAAATTTTCAAGTTTCATTCAAAAAGTGATCCAAATACTTGCTTGAAGTATGCATGTTGCAGTTGTCCATGTGAATAGCAACAGTACCATGCATTTTTTACTATGTGCATGATTCTTTAATTCGTTAATGATTATAAACATTTGGAATTGATCATCCTAGATAGTCAACATTGAGAATAAGGCCCATGTGTTAGATTTTCTAATTTCATTCAGAAAGGCATTTAAATACTTGCTTGAAGTATGCCTGTTGCAAGTGTTTGTGTGAATAGTAATAGTGCCATGTGTTTTTAATTTAATTCCAAAAGGCATCCAAATACTTGCTTCAAGTATGCTTTTTGTAGGTGTCTGCGTCAATAGTAGCAATACCATGTGTTTTTAACTATATGCATAATTTGTAGATACATTAATAGTTGTAAATGTTTGAAATTGATCATTCTAGAAAGTGGACATTTAATATAAGATGACCCATGTGTTAGATTTTCAAGTTTCATTAAAAAAGGCATCCAAATACATGCTTGAAGTATGCATATTGTAGCTCTTCATGTGAAAAGTAACAGTGTTCGACATTTTTAATAATGTGCATGATTTTCTTATTCGTTAATTGTTGTGAAATTTTTAAATTGGTCATTCAAGATAGTGGATGTTGGGAATGAGAAGTCCCATGTGTTAGATTTTCATGTTTCATTTGAAAAGCCATCCAATTACTTGGTTTAAATATGCCTATTGTACATATCTACATGAATAGCAACAGTGTCATGTGTTTTTAACTATGTGCATGATTTTTTTATTTCGTTAATGGTTGTAAATTTTGAAATTGATAATTCTAAATAGTGGACAATGAGAATAAGAAGTCCCAGGTGTTTGATTTCCATGTTTTGATCCAAAAAGGCATCCAAATACTTGCATGAAGTATGCTTATTGTAGTTGTACATGTGAAAAGTAATAGTTCCAAGCATCTTTAACAATGTGCATGGTTTTCTTATTCATGAATGGTCATAAATTTTTGAAATTGATCATTCTAGATAGTGAACATTGAGAATAAGAAGTCCAATTACTAGCTTGAAATATGCCTTTTATACCTATTCGCATGAATAGTAACAGTGTCATACATTTTTAACTACGTGCATGATTTTATGGTTTGTTAATGGTTGTAAATTTGTGAAATTGGTCATTCTAGATAGCAGACATTGAGAATAAGGAGTCTCATGTGATAGATTTTCATGTTTCATTCGAAAATGCATCCAAATACTTGCTTGAAGCATGCTTACTGTAGTTGTTGGCATGAATACTAATAGTACCATGTGTTTTTAACTATGTGCATGATCATCTAATTCATTAATGGCTGAAAATATTTGACATTGATCATTGTAGATAGTAGACCTTAATAATAAGAAGGTACAAGTGTTAGATTTTTAAGTTTCATTAAAAAAGGCATACAAATACTTGCTTAAAGCACGCTCATTGTAGCTATTCGTGTGAATTGCAATAGTACCATGCATTTTAAATATGTGTGTGATTTTCATATTCATTAATTATTGTAAATATTTGAAATTCATCATTCTAGATAGTGGACATTGAGAATAAGAAGACTCATGTGTTAGATTTTCAAGTTTCATTGAAAAAAGCATTCAAATATTTCCTTGATATTCCTTATTGTAGCTCTATGAGTGAAAAGTAATAGGTCCATGTATCTTTAACAATGTGGGTAATTTTGTTATTCCTTAATGGTTGTAAATTTTTCAAATTGATCAATCTAGAGAGTGAACATTGAGGATAAAAAGTCCTGTGTGTTAAATTTTCAAGTTTCATTCAAAAAGTCTTACAATTACTAGCTTGAAAAATGCCTGTTGTAGCTATCACGTGAATAGTAACTATGTCATGCTTTCTTAACTATGTGCATGATTTTCTAATTTGTTAATGGTTGTAAATTTGTGAAATTGACCATTCTATAGAGTGGACAATGAGAATAAGAAGTCCTATGTATTAGATTTTCAAGTTTCATTCAAAAATCCATCCAAATACTTGCTTGAAGTGTGCTTGTTGTAGTAGTTTGCGTGAATAGTAATAGTACCATGTGTTTTTAACAATGTGCGTGATTTTTTCATTCATTTAGAATTGATCATTCTAGATAGTTGACATTGAGACCCATGTGCTAGATTTTCTAGCTTCATTCAAAGAGGCATCCAAATATTTGCTTGAAGTATGCCTATTGGAGATCTCCACATGAAAAGTAATAATGTCAAGAACTTTTAACAATCTGCATGATTTTATTATTCATTAATGGTTGTAAATTTTGAAATTGATCTTTCTAGATAGTGAACATTGGGACTAAGATGTTCCATGTTTTAGATTTTCAAGTTTCATTCAAAAAGGAATCCAATTACTTACTTGAAATATGGCTATTTTAGCTGTCTACGTGAATAGTAATTGCATATTTTACTATATGCATAATTTTTTGATTTGTTAATGGTCGTAAATTTTTTAAATTGATCATTCTAGATAGTTCACATTGAGAATATGATGACCCATGTGTTATATTTTCAAGTTTCATTCAAAAAACCATCCAAATACTTGCTTGAAGTATGCTTATTGTAGTTGGTTGCATGAATAATAATAATACTATGTGTTTTTAACTATGTTGATGACTTTTTGACTAGTTAATGGTTGAAAATGTTTGAAATTGATCATTCAAAATAGTATACATTTAGAAAAAGGTGGCTTATGTGTTATATTTTCAAGTTTCATTAAAAAAGGCAAGCAAATACTTGCCTATAGTATGCTCGTTGTAGCTGTCTGTGTGTGAATTGCAACAGTGCCATGCATTTTCAATTATGTGCTTGATTTTCTAATTCATTAATGGTTGTACATATTTGAAATTCATCATTCTCGATAGTGGACATTGAGAATAAGATGACCCATGTGTTAGATTTTCAAGTATCATTCAAAAAGCCATCCAAATATTTCCTTGACGTATGTTTGTTGTAGCTGTAAGTGTCATAAATAACTATTCCATGCATCTTTAACTATGTGTGTTATTTTCTTATTCATTAATGGTTGCAAATTGATCATTCTAGATAAGGAAAATTGAGAATAAGAAGTCCCATGTTTTAGATTTTCAAGTTTCATTAAAAAAGGCATCAAATTACTAAATTGAAATATGCCTTTTGTAGTTGTCCACATGAATAGTAACTGTGACATGTGTTTTTAACTATGTGCTTGATTTTTTGATTCATTAATGATTGTAAATTTTTGGAATTGATCATTTTAGATAGTGGACAATGAGAATAGTAATAGTACCATGTGTTTTTAACTATGTGTGTGATTTTCTCATTCTTTAATGGTTATACATTTCGAAACTAATCATTCTAAATAGCTGACATTGTGAATAAGAAGGCTCATGTGTTAGATTTTCATGTTTCTTTCAAAAAGTCATCAAGTTTCTTTCAAAAAGACATCTAAATACTTGCTCTAAGTATGCTCGTTTTAGCTGTCCGCATGAATAGTAATAGTACCATGCATTTCTAACTATGAGTGTGATTTTCTTTTTCTATAATGGTTTAAATGTTCGAAATTCATTCTTCTATATACTGGGCATTGAGAATAAGAAGACCCATGTGTTAGATTTTCATGTTTCATTCAGAAAGTGACCCAAATACTAGCTTGAAGGATGCTTATTGTAGTTGTTCGCGTGAATAGTAATAGTGTCATGCACTTTTAACTATCTGCATGATTTTCAAATTCATTAATGATTACAAATATTTGAAATTGATCATCCTAGATAGTAAACATTAAGAATAATAAGACCCATGTGTTAGATTTTCAAGTTTCACTCAAAAAGGCATCCACATACTTGCTAAAAGCATGCTCGTTGTAGCTGTCCGTAGGAATAGTAACCATACCATGCATTTTTAACTATATGCATGATTTTTTTATTTGTTAGTGATTGTAAATGTTTGAATTGATCATCCTAGATAGGAAACATTGGGAATAAGAATACCACTATGTTAGTTTTTCAAGTTCCTTTCAAGAGGGCATCCATATGCTTGCTTGAAGAATGCTTGTTGTAGTTGTCATTGTGAATTGTAATTGTACCATGCATTTTTAACTATGTGCATGATTTTTTGATTTGTTAATGGTTGTAAATGTTTGAAATTGATCATTTTAGATAGTCGACATTGAGAATAAGAAGACCCATGTGTTACATTATCAAGTTTCATTCAAAAAGGCATCTAAGTACTTCCTTGAAATATGCTCATTGCAATTGTTGTTGTGAATAGTAATAGTACCATGCATTTTAAACTTTGTATGTGATTTTTTGATGCATTAATGGTTGTAAATGTTTGACATTCATCATTATAGATAGTGGACATTGAGAATAAGAAGATCCATGTGTTAGATTTTTAAGTTTAATTCAAAAAGGCATCCAAATACTTGCTTGAAGTATGCTTGTTGTAGCTGCACACATGAATAGTAATAGTACCATGTGTCTTTAACTATGTGCATGCTTTTTTGATTTGTTAAGGGTTGTAAATGTTTGAAATTGATCATTCTAGATATTGGACACTGAGAATAAGAAGACGCATGTGTTAGATTTTTAAGTTTAATTCAAAAAGGCATCCAAATACCTACTTGAAATATGCTTATTGTAGCTATTGGCATGAATAGTAATAGTACCATCCATTTTTAAATATGTGCATGATTGTTTTATTAATTAATTATTGTAAATGGTTGCAATTGATCATTCTCGATAGTGGACATTGAGAATAAGAAGACCTATTTGTTATATTTTCTAGTTTCATTCAAAAAGGCATCCAAATACTTGCAAAAGGAAGTATGCTTTTTGTAGCTCTACGCATCAAAAGTAACAATTCCATGAATCTTTAACAATGCAAGTGATTTTCTTATTTTTTAATGGTTGTAAATTTTTTAAATTTATCATTCTAGGTAGTTACCATTGAGAATAAGAAGTCCCAAGTGTTAAAATTTAAAGTTTCATTAAAAAATTATTCCAATCACTAGCTTAAAATATGCTTGTTGTAGCTGTTCGCTTGAATAGTAATAGTGTCATGCATTTTTAATCATGTGCATGATTTTTTGATTCATTAATGGTTGTAAATTTTTTAAGTTGATCATTCTAGATAGTGGACAAGGAGAAGAAGAAGACCCATGCATGAATAGTAATAGTACCATGTGATTTTAACAATATGCATGATTTTTTGATTCGTTAATACTTGTAAATGTTTGAAATAGATCATTCTAGATAGTATACATTGAGGATTATAAGGTTTACATGCAAGATTTTCAAGTTTCATTCAGAAAGGCATCCAAGAATTTGCTTAAACTTTACTCGTTGAGTTGTCTGCTTGAATTGTAATAGTACCATGCATTTTTAACTATGTGTGTGCTTTTTTTATTCATTAATGGTTTTAAATGTTTGAAATTCATCATTCTAGATAATGACATTGAGAATAAGACGTCCCATGTGTTAGATTCTCAAGTTTCATTAAAAAATGCATCCAAATACAACTTAAAGCATGCTTGTCGTAGCTCTATGTTAAAAAAGTAACAATTCCATGCATCTTTAACAATGTGCGTGATTTTCTTATTCGTTAATGGTTGTAAATTTTTGAAATTGATTATTTTAGGTAGTGAACATTGAGATTAAGAAATCTCATGTGTTAGATTTTAAAGTTTCCTTCCAAAATGCATCCAATTAATAGCTTGAAATATGCTTGTTGTAGCTATCTAGGTGAATAGTAATAGTGTCATGCATTTTTAAATATGTGCATGATTTTATATTCATTAATGGTTGTAAATTTTTCAAATTGATCATTCTAGATAGTGGAGACTGAGAATAAGAAGAACCATGTTAGATTTCCAAGTTTCATTCTAAAAGGCATCCAAATATTTTCTTGAATTATGCATGTTGTAGTTCTATGCGTGAAAAGTAACAATTCCATGTGTCTTTAACAATCTATATAATTTCCTTTTTCGTTAATGGTTATAAATTTTTGACATTGATCATTCTAAATAGTGAACATTAAGAATAAAAAGTCTCATGTGTTATATTTTCAAGTTTCACTCAAAAAGTCTTCCAATTACTAGCTTGAAATATGCCTATTGTAGCTGTCTGTGTGAATAGTAATGGTGTCATGTGTTTTTAAATATGTGCATGCTTTTTTTATTAGTTAATGGTTGTAAATTTTTTGAATTGATTGTTCTAGATAGTGGACATCGAGAATAAGAACTCCTATGTGTTTGATTTTCATGTCACATTTAAAAATGCATCCAAATACTTGATTAAAATATGCTTGTTGCAATTGTACATGTGAATAGTAACAGTACCATTAGTTTTTTACTATGTATGTGATTCTCTAATCCATTAATGATTGTAAATGTTTGGAATTCATCATTCTAGATAGTAGACATTGAGACTAAGAAGATCCATCTGTTAGATTTTTAACTTTAATTCAAAAAGGCATATAAATAACTACTTGAAGTATGCTTATTATAGCTATTCATGTGAATAGTTATAGTACCATGGATTTTTAACTATGTGTGTGATTTCTTGATTCATTAATTATTGTAAATATTTGAAATTGATCATTCTCAATAGTGGACATTTATAATAAGAAGCCCCATGTGTTAGATTTTCCAGTTTCATTCCAAATACTTGCTTGAAGTACGCTTGTTTTAGGTTTCTACGTGAAAAGAAATAGTGCCAGCCATTTTTCACAGTATGCATGATTCTTTTATTCATTAATGGTTGTAAATTTTTTAAAACAATCATTCTAGATAGTGGACTATGCGGAAAAGAAATCCCATGTGTTAGATTTTCAAGTTTCATTCAAGAAGGCATCCAATTACTTGCTTGAAATATGCCTATTGTAGTTATCTACATCGATAGTAATAGTGTCTTGCACTTTTAAATATGTGCATCATTTTCTGATTCATTAATGGTTGTAAATTTTTTAAATCAATCATTCTTGATAGTTGACATTGAGAATAAGAAGGCCCATGTGTGGGATTTTCAAGTTTCATTCAAAGGCAACCAAATACTTGCTTGCAACATGCTCGTTGCAACTATCTGCTTGAATAGTAACAATACCATGCATTTTTATCTATGTATGTGATTTTATGAATCATTAATGTTTGAAATTCATCATCCTAGATAGTGTACATTGGGAATAAGAAGCCTCATGTGTTAGATTTTTTAAGTTTAATTCAGAAAGGGATCCAAATACTTGCTTGAAGTATGCGAGCTTTCTGCATGAATAGTAACAGTACCATGAATTTTTAAATATGTTAATGATTTTTTGATTTGTTAATGATTGTAGATGATTAAAATTGATCATTCTAAATAATGAACAATGTGATTAAGAAGTCCCTTGTGTTAGAATTTCTAGTTTCATTCAAAAAGGCATCCAAATACTTGCTTGAAGTAAGCTTGTTGTAGCTCTATGCATGAAAAGTAATAGTTCCATGCATCTTTAACAAAGTGCATGATTTTCTTAACCATTAATGGTTGTAGATTTTTGAAATTGATCATTCTAAATAGTAAACATTGAGAATAAGAAGTCCCATGTGTTGGATTTTCAGGTTTCATTCAAAAAGGCTTCCAATTACTACCTTGAAATATGCCTTTTGTAGCTGTCCGCATGAATATTAACTATCTCATGCATTTTTAACTATGTGCATGATTTTCTTATTAGTTAAAGGCTGTAATTTTTTTGAATTGACCATTCTAGATAGTAGACATTGAGAATAAGAAGACTCATGTGTTGCATTTTCAAGGTTTCATTCAAAAATGCATCCAAATACTTGCTTGAAGTATGCTCGTTGTAGTTGTCCACATGAATAGTAATAGTACCATGCATTTTTAACTATGCGTGTGATTTTTTTATTCAATAATGGTTGTAAATAATTGAAATTCATTAGTGGAAATTGAGAATAAAAAGGCCCATGTGTTAGATTTTCATGTTTCATTCCAAAAGGCATCCAAATACTTGCTTGAAGTATGCTTGTTGTAGTTGTCCATGTGAATAACAATAGTACCATGCACATTTAACTATGTGCATGATTTTCTGATTCGCTAATGATTGTAAGTGTTTGAAATTTGATCATCCACATAATCGACATTGAGAATAAGAAGGCCCATGTGTTAGATTTTCAAGTTTCATTTAAAAAGGCATTCAAAACTTGCTTGGAGTGTACTTGTTGTCGTTGTCCTCATGAATAGTAAAAGTACCATGCATTTCTAACTATGTGCATGTTTTTTTATTATTTAAGGGTTGTAAATATTTGAAATTTATCATTCTATATAGTGAACATTGAGAATAAGAAGTTCCATGTGTTAGATTTTTAGGTTTCAATCAGAAAGGCAAAGAAATACTTGCTTGAAGAATCTTTGTTGTAGCTGTCCATGTGAATAATAGTAGTACTAGGCATTTTTAACTATGAGAGTAATTTTCTGATTCATTAATGACTGTAAATGTTTAAAATTGAACATTCTTGACAGTGGACATTGAGAATAAGAAGTCTCATGTATTAGATTTTCAAGTTTCATTCAAATACTTGCTTTAAGAATGATTGCTATAGCAGTCCACGTGAATAATAACAATACTAGGCATTGTTGGCATTGTGCATGATTTTTTGATTCGTTAACAATTTCAAATTTTTAAAATTGATCATTTTAGCCAGTGGACATTGAGAATAATAAGGCCCATGTGTTAGGTTTTGAAGTTTCATTCAAAAAGGCATCCAAATACTTGCTTGAAGTATACTTGTTGTAGCTGTTCGTGTGAATAGTAATAGTATCATGCATTTTTAACTATGTTTGTGATTTTTTGATTCATTAGTGGTTGTAAATGTTTGAAATTGAGTATTCTACATAGTCAACATTAATAGTAATAAGGCCCATGTGTTAGATTTTCAAGTTTCATTCAAAAAGGCATCCAAGTACTTGCTTGAAGTATGCTCGTTGCAACTATCTGCATGAATAGTAACTGTACCATGCATTTTTAACTTTGAATGTGATTTTTTAATTCATAAGTGGCTGTAAATGTTTTAAATTTATAATTATAATAGTGGACATTGTGAATAAGAACACCCATATTTTGGATTTTTAAGTTTAATTCAAAAAGCATCCAAATATTTCATTGAAATATGCCTGTTGTAGTTGTCCATGTGAATAATAAGAGTACCATTTGCTTTTAACTATGTGCATGATTTTCTATTTGTTAATGGTTGTAAATTTTTGAAATTCATCATTCTAAATAGTGGACATTAAGAAGAAGAAGGCCCATGTTTTAGATTTTCAAGTTTCATTCAAAAAGGCATATAAATACTTGCTTGAAGTATGCTTGTTGTAGCACTCCGTGTGAAATGTAATAATGTCAGCCATTTTTAACAATGCATGTGATTTTCTTATTCGATAATGTTGTAAATTTTTTAAATGGATCAATCTAAATAGTTGACATTCGGAATAAGAAGTCCCATGTGTTAGATTTAAAGTTTAATCCAAAAAAGTATCCAATTACTTACTTGAAATATGCTCGTTGTAGCGATCCACATGAATACTAATAGTACCCTGCATTTTTAACTGTGTGCATGATTTTCTAATTTGTTAATGGTTGTAAATTTTTTAAATTGATCATTCCAGAAAGTAAACATTGAGAATATGAAGACCCATGTGTTAAATTGTCAAGTTTCATTGAAAAAGGCATCCAAATACTTGCTTGAAGTATGCTTTTTGTAGCTGTTCATGTGAAAAGTAATAGTACCATGTGTTTTTAACTATGTGCATGATTTTCTAATTAGTTAATAGTTGCAAGTTTTTGAAATTGATCATTCTAGATAATAGACATTGATAATAAGAAGGCTCATGAGTTATATTTTTAAGTATCATTCAAAAAGGAATCTAAATACTTGCTTAAAGTATGCTCTTAGTAGATGTCTATGTGAATTTCAACTGTACCATGCATGTTTAACTATGTGTGTGATTTTATGATTCATTGATAGTTGTCAATGTTCGAAATTAATCATTCTTGAAGTGGACATTGAGAATAAGAAGACCCATGTATTCTATTTTCAAGTTCCATTCAAAAAGGCATCCAATTACTTGCTTGAAGTATGCTTGTTATAGCTCACCAGGGGAAAAGTAATAGTTCAATGTATCTCTTACAATATACATGATTTTCTTATTTGTTAATGGTTGTAAATTTTTTAAATTATTCATTCTAAATAGTGAACATTGATAATAAGAACTCCCATGTATTAGATTTTCAAGCTTCATTCAAAAAGGTATCCAATTACTAACTTGAAATATGCCTGTTGTAGTTATCCACATGAATGGTAATAGTGTCATACGTTTCAAAATATGTGCATGCTTTCTGATTCGTTAATGGTAGACATTGAGAACAAGAAGACTCGTGTGTTGGATTTTGAAGTTTCATTCAAAAAGGTATCCAAATACTTGCTTCAAGTATGCTTGTTATAGCTCTTAGCATGAAAACTAATAGTAGCATGCATTTTTAACTATGTGGGTGATTTTCTGATACGTTAATGATTATATATATTTGAAATTGATCATCCTAGATAGTCAACAATGAGAAAAAGAAGACCCATGTGTTAGGTTTTCAAGTTTCATTCAAAAAGGCATCCATAGACATGCTTGAAGTATGCTTGTTGTAGCTATTGGTGTGAATAGTAACAGTATCATGCATTTTTTACTATGTGGGTGATTTTCTGATACGTTAATGGTTGTGAAGGTTGGATATTGATCATTCTTGATAGTAGACATTGAGAATAAGAAGGCCCATCTGTTAGATTTTGATGTTTCATTTAAAAGGGCATCCAAGTACTTGCTTGAAGTATGATCTTTGTAGCTTTAAGCATGAAAAGTAATAGTTCCACGCATCTTTAACAATGTGGGTGATTTTCCTATTTGTTAATTGCTATAAATTTTTGAAATTGATCATTCTAGATAGTGGACATTCAGAATAAGAAGTCCCATTTGTTAGATTTTCAAGTTTCATTCGAAAAGGCTTCTAATTACTTGCATGAAATATGCCTGTTGCTGCTGCCTGGGAGAATAATAACAGTGTTAAGCTTTTTTTAACTATATGCATGATTTTCTGATTCATTAATCGCTGTAAAATTTTGAAATAGATCATTCTAAATATTGGAAATTTAGAATAAGAGGACCCATGTGTTAGATTTTAAGTTTCATTCAAAAAGGCATCCAAATAGTTGCTTGAAGTATGCTTGTTGTAGCTATTCGTGTGAATAGTAACAGTAGTATGCATTTTTTACTATGTGGGTGATTTTCTGATATGTTAATGGTTGTGAAGGTTGGATATGGATCATTCTTGATAGTAGACATTGAGAATAAGAAGGCCCATCTATTAGATTTTGATGTTTCATTTAAAAGGGCATCCAAGTACTTGCTTGAAGTATGATCTTTGTAGCTCTAAGCATGAAAAGTAACAGTTCCACGCATCTTTAACAATGTGGGTGATTTTCCTGTTTGTTAATTGTTATAAATTTTTGAAATTGATCATTCTAGATAGTGAACATTGAGAATAAGAAGTCCCATTTGTTAGATTTTCAAGTTTCATTCGAAAAGGCTTCTAATTACTTGCTTGAAATATGCCTGTTGTTGCTGCCTGGGAGAATAATAACAATGTTAAGTTTTTTTTAACCATATGCATGATTTTCTGATTCATTAATGGTTGTAAATTTTTGAAATAGATCATTCTAAATATTGGAAATTGAGAATAAGAAGACCCATTTGTTAGATTTCAAGTTTCATTCAAAAAGGCATCCAAATAGTTGCTTGAAGTATGCTTGTTGTAGCTATGTACATGAATAGTAATATTGCCATGTGTATTTAACTATGTAAGTGATTTTCTGAATCGTTAATGGTTGTAAATGTTTAAAATTTATCATTCTAAATAATAGATATTGAGAATAAGAAGACTCATGTATTAAATTTTCAAGTTTGATTTAGAAATGTAGCCAAATACTTGCTTAAGTATGCACATTGTAATTGTGCACATGAATAGAAATAGTTGCATGCACTTTTAACTATACGTGTGATTTTCTAAATCATTAATGGTTGTAAATGTTTGCCATTCAACATTCTACAGAGTGGATATTGAGAATAAAAAAGGTCCATGTGTTAGATTTTCAAGTTCCATTCAAAAAGGCTTCCACAAACATCCTTGTAGTATGCTTGTTGTAGCTATTCGTGTGAAAAGTAACAGTACTATGCATTTTTAACTATGTGTGTGATTTTTTTATTAGTTAATAGTTGTAAGTTTTTGAAATTGACCATTCTAGATTGTAGACATTGAGAATAAGAAGTCCCATGTGTTAGATTTTCAAGTTTCATTTATAAAGGCATCCAAATACTTGCTTGAAGTATGCATGTTGTAGCTCTCCGTGTGAGTAGTAATAGTACCTTGAGTTTTTTGCAATGTGCATGATTTTCTAATTCGTTAATGATTGTATATATTTGAAATTGTTCATTCCAAATAGACAACATTGAGAATAAGAAGTCCCATGTGTTAGATTTTCAAGTTTAATTCAGAAAGGCATCCATATACTTCCTTAAAGTATGCTTGTCATAGTTATCCATGTGAATAGTAACAGTACCATGTATTTTTAACTATAAGCATGATTTTCTGATTTGTTAATGGTTATAAATGTTTGAAATTTATCATTTTATATGGTAGACATTGAGAATAATAAGACCCATGTGTTATATTTTCAAGTTTCATTCAAAAAGGCATCCAAATACTTGCTTAAAGTGTTGTCGTTGTAGCTCTCTACATGAAAACTAACAATTCCATGCATTTTTAACAATATGCATGATTTTCTTTTTCTTTAATATTTGTAAATTGATCATTCTAGACAGTGAGCATTGAGAATAAGAAGTCCCATGTGTTAGATTTTCAAGTTTATTTCAAAAAGGCATGAAAATACTTGCTTGAAGTATGCATATTGTAGCTTTCCACATGAAAAGTAATAGTTCCATGCATCTTTAGCAATGTGCGTGATTTTCTTACTTGTTAATGGTTGTAAATTTTTTAAAAAGATCATTCTTGATAGTGAACACTACAATTAAGAAGTCCCATGAGCTAGATTTTCAAGTTTCATTCAAAGAGCCATCCAAATACATGCTCGAAATATACCTCTCGTAGCTATCCATGTGAATAGTAAGTGTCACGCATTTTTAACTATGTGCATAATTATTTGATTTGTTAGTGGTTGTAAATTTTTGAAATTTATCATTTTAGATAGTGGACAATGAGAATAAGAAGTCTAATGAGTTAGATTTTCAAGTTCTATTAAAAAAGGCATCCAAATACATGCTTGAAGTATGCTTGCTATAGCTATCAAGATGAATAGTACCATACCATGAGTTTTTAACTATGTGATTGATTTTCTGAGTCGTTAATGATTGTAAATGTTTGAGATTGATAATTCTACATAGTGGAAATTGAGAATAAGAACACCCATGTGTTAGATTTAAAGTTTCATTGAAAAAGGCATCAAAATGCTTGCTTGAAGTATGCTTTTTTAGCTCTCTGCGGGAAACATAATAGTTCTACACATTTGTAATAGAGCGTGTGATTTTCTTATTTGCTAATGGTTGTAAATTTTTGAAAATGATCATTCCAGATAGTGAACATTAAGTGTGATAATTCACCTATGTCATATTTTCAAGTTTCACTGAAAAGGCATCCAATTTTTAACTATGTGCATGAATTTATGATTCGTTAATGGTTGTAAATTTCTGAAATTGATCATTCTAGATAGTGGTCATTGTGAATAAGAAGGCCTAGGTTTTAGATATTCAAGTTTCATCCTAAAAGGCATCCAAATCCTTGCTTGAAACACCCTTGTTGTTCCTACTTATGTGAATAGTAATAGTACCATGCATTTTTAACTTTGTGCATGATTTTCTAATTCATTAATAGTTGTAAATGTTTGAAACTCATTAGTCTAGATAGTGGATGTTGAGTGTAATAAGACCCATGTGCTAGATTTAATAGTTTCATTAAGGAAGGCATCCAAATACTTGCTAACTATATTATTGTTGTAGCTATCGCTGTAAATAGTAACTAATTCAATGCATTTTTAACTATATGCATGTTTTTTGATTTTTTAATGGTTGTAAATTTTTTAAATTGATCATTCTAGATAGTGGACATTGAGAATAAGAAGATCCATGTGTTAGCTTTTCAAGTTTCATTTGAAAAGGCATCCAAATACTTGCTTGAAGTATGCTTGTTGTTGCTGTTTGCATTAATATTAATAGTACCATGTGTGTTTTAACTATATGCTTGATGTTAGTTGTTGATGGTTGTAAATGTTTGGAATTAATAATTCAAGATAATAGACATTGAGAATAAGAAGGCTCATGTGTTAGATTTTCAAGTTATATTAAAAAAGGGCGTCCATATACTGCTTAAAGTATGCTCGTTGTAATTGTCTATATAAATAGTGATAGTACCATGCATTTTTTATTGTGTGCAATTTTATGATTTGTTGATTGTTGTTAATGTTTGAAATTAATTGTTCTAGATAGTGGACATTGAGAATAAGAAGACCCATGTGTTAGATTTTCAAGTTTATTTCAAAAAGTCATCCAATTACTTCCATGAAGAATGCTTGCTGTAGCTCGCTGGGGGAAAAGTAATAGTTCAAAGCATCTCCTACAATGTATGAGATTTTCTTATTTGTCATGCTTTTTAAAATATGTGTATGACTACCAGATTCGTTAATGGTTGCAAATTTTTGAAATTGATCATTCCAGATTGAGGGCATTGAGAATATGAAGACCTATGCGTTAGCTTTTCATGTTTCATTCAAAAAGGCAACCAAATACTTGCTTGAAGTATGCTTGTTGTTGTTGTTGTTTGGGTGAATAGTAATAGCACCACGGGTTTTCAACTATGCGCGAGATTTTTGATATGTTAGTGGTTGTAAATGTTCGAAATTGATCATTTTAGATAGTGATATTGAGGGTAAGAAGTCCCATGTGTTAGATTTTCAAGTTTTATTCAAAAAGGCTTCCAATTATTTGCTTAAAATATACCTATTGTTGGTGCTAGTGTCAATAGTAAGTGTTCAATGTTTTTAACTATATCCTTGATTTTTTTATTCATTAATGGTTGTAAAGTTTTGAAATTGATCGTTCTAGATAGTGAACATTGAGTGTAATAATTCACCTATGTTAGATTTTCAAGTTTCACTAAAAAAGGCATCCAATTAATTGCTTCAAATATGCCCTTTGTAGCTTTTTGTGTGAATAGTAATAGTGTCATGCATTTTTGACTAGGTGCATGAATTTATGAATCGTTAGTGGTTGTAAATTTCCAAAATTGATCATTGTAGATAGCGTGCTTGTTGTACTTACTTGTGTGAATAGTAATAGTACCATGCTTTTTTAACTTTATGCATAATTTTCTAATTCATTAATAGTTGTAAATGTTTGAAATTCATTAGTCTAGATAGTGGATGTTGAGTGTAATAAGACCCATGTGCTAGAGTTAATAGTTTCATTCAGGAAGGCATCCAAATATTTGCTAACTATATGCTTGTTGTAGCTATCGATGTAAATAGTAACTAATACAATGCATTTTTAAATATATGTGTGATTTTCTTATTTGTTAATGGTTGTAAATTTTTGAAATTCATCATTCTAGATAGTGCACATTGAGAATAAGAAGATCCATGTGTTAGCATTTCAGGTTTAATTCAAAAAGGCATCCAAATACTTGCTTGAAGTATGCTTGTTGTTGTTGTTGTTTGCGTGAATAGTAATAGTACCATGTGTGTTTTAACTATGTGCCTGATGTTAGTCGTTAATGGTTGTACATGCTTGGAATTGATCATTCAAGATAATAGACATTGAGAATAAGAAGGCTTATGTGTTAGATTTTCAAGTTATATTCAAAAGGCGTCCAAATACTGCTTAAAGTATGCCTGTTGTAACTGTCTGCATAAATAGTGACAGTACCGTGCATTTTTAAGTATGTGTGTGATTTTATGATTTGTTAATTGTTGTTAATGTTTGAAATTAATCATTCTAGATAGTGGACATTGAGAGTAAGAAGAACTACATGTTAGATTTTCAAGTTTCATTCATAAAGGCATCCAATTACTTGCTTAAAGTATGCTTGTTGTAGCTGGTCGAGGAAAAGCAATAGTTCAATGCATCTCCTACAATGTATGTGATTTTCTTATTTGTTAATGGTTGTAAAAATTTTAAATTGTTCATTATAAATAGTGAACATTGATAATAAGAACTCTCATGTGTTAGATTTTCATGTTGCATTCAAATAGTTGTCCAATTACTTGCTTGAAATATGCTGTTGCAGCTATCCGTGTGAATAGCAGCACTGTCATGCATTTTAAACTATGTGTATGACTACTAGATTCATTAATGGTTGTAAGGTTTTGAAATTGATCATTCTAGATAGTGGACATTAAGAATATGAAGACCTATGCATTAGCTTTTCATGTTTCATTCAAAAAGCCAACCAAATACTTGCTTGAAGTATGCTTGTTGTTGTTGTTTGGGTGAATAGTAATAGCACCACTTGTTTACAACTATGCGCGATATTCTCTGATTTGTTGGTGGTTGTAAATGTTTGAAATTGATCATTTTAGATAGTGAATATTGAGGATAAGGAGTTCCACGTGTTATATTTTCAAGTTTTATTCAAAAAGGCTTCCAATTATTTGCTTAAAATATGCCTATTGTTAGTGCTACTGTGAATAGTAACAGTGTTCATTGTTTTTAACTATATGCATGATTTTTTTGATTCATTAATGGTTGTAAATTTTTGAAATTGATCATTCTAGCTAGTGGACATGAAGAATAAGAAGACCCTTGTGTTAGATTTCAAGTTTCTTTCAAAAAGGCAGTCAAATACTTGCTTGAAGTATACTTGCTATAATTATTTGTGTGAATAGTAATAGTACCACGATTTTTAACTATGTGCATGATTTTTTGGTTCATTAATGGTTGTAAATATTTCAAAATGATCATTCTAGATATTAGATATTGTGAATAAGATGACTCATGCTTTAGATATTCAAGTTTCATTCAAAAAGGCATCCAAATACTTGCTTAAAATATGCTCGTTGTAGTTGTTCGTCTGAACAACAATAGTACCATGCATTTTTAACTATGTATATGATTTTCTAATTCTTTAATGGTTTAAAATGTTTGAGATTGATCATTTAAGAGAGTGGACATTGAGAATAAGAAGACCCATGTGTTAAATCCTCAAGTTTCATTAATAAAGGCATCCAAATACTTGCTTGAAGTATGCTTGTTGTAGCTGGTTGCGTGAAAAGTCACTATACCATGCATTTTTAACTTTGTGTGTGATTTTTTTATAGCTTAATAGTTGTAAATTTTTAAAATTGATCTTCTTAGATAGTGGACATTGAGAATATGAAGACCCTTGAGTTAGATTTTCAAGTTTCATTCAAAAAGGGATCCAAATGCTTGCTTGAAGTATGCTTGTTGCAGATGTTCGCTTGAATAGTAATATTACCATTCATTTTTAACAATGTGCATGATTTTTTGATTCTTTAATGATTGTATATATTTGAAATTGATCATCCTAGATAGTCAACATTGGGAATAAGAAGGCCCATGTGTTAGATTTTCAAGTTTCACTCAAAAACATATCCATATACTTGGTTGAAGTATGTATTTTGTATCTACCCGTGTGAATAGTAACAATACCATGCATTTTTAACTATGTGCATGATTTTCTGATTTTTTAATTGTTGTAAATGTTTGAAATTGAACACTTTAGATAGATTTTCAGGCTTCAATCAAGAAGGCATTCAAATACATGCTTGAAGGTTGCACGTTGTCATTTGTCATCATGAAAAGTACTTGATTCCATGCATCTTTAACAATATGCGTGAATTTTTTTGTTTGTTAATGGCAGTAAGTTTTTGAAATTGATCATTCTAGATTGTGAACATGGATAATAAGTAGTCCCATGTGTTATATTTTAAAGTTTATTCAAAAACGAATTAAAATACTTGCATGAAGTGTGCTGTTTTTAACTCATTGCATGGAAACTAACAGTTCCATGCATCTTTAACAATGTGCGTGATCTTCTTATTCCTTAATGGGTGACAATTTTTTAAATTGATAGTTCTAGATAGTTAACATTAGGAATAAAAGTCATCTAGTATTAAATTTTCTAGTTTCATTCAACAAGTTATCCAATTACTTGGTTGAAATATGCTTGTTGCAGTTTTTCGTGGGAATTGTAATAGTGTCGTGCATTTTTAACTATGTGCATGATTTTTTTATTCTTTAATGGTTGTAAAATTTTGAAATTCATCATTCTTGATAGTGGACATTGAGAATAAGAACAAGCATGTGTTAGATTTTCAAGTTTCATTCAAAAAGGCAACCAAATATTTGCTTGAAGTATGCTTGTTTTAGTTGTTTGTGTGAATAGTAATAACCATGTGTTTTTAACTATGTGTTGATTTTCTGATTCATTAATGGTTGTAAGTGTTTGAAATTGGTTAGTCTAGAGAGTTGACATTGCAAATAGGAAGACTCATGTGTTTGATTTTCATGTATCATCCAAAAAGGCAACCAAATACTTCCTTGAAGTATGTGCGTTGTAATTGTTCGCTTGAATAATAACAATACCATAAATTTTTCACTACATTTATGATTTTTGTATTCGTTAATGGTTGTAAATGTATGAAATTAATCATTCTAGCAGTAGAAATTGAGAATAAGAAGACCATATGTTATATTTTCATATTTCATTCAAAAAGGCATCCAAATGCTTTCTTGAAGTATGCTTGTTGTAGTTGTTTTGGTGAATAGTAGTACCATGTGCTTTTAACTATGTGTGTGATTTTCTAATTCATTAATGGTTGTAAATGTTTGAAATTGGTCATTCTAGATAGTACACATTGAGAATAAGAAGACTTATGTACAAGATTTTCATGTTTCATTCAAAAGGACATCCAAATACTTGCTTAAAGTAGGGTTGTTGTTATTGTCCCGGGAATAGTAATAGTACCATGCATTTTTAACTATGTGTGAGATTTTCTGACTCATTTATGGTTATAAATTTTTGAAATTGATCATTCTAGTAAGTGGACATTGAGACTAAGAAGGCCTATATATTATATTTTCAAATTTCATTTAATAAGTCATCCAAATACGTCCTTGAAATATGCTTAACTGTCTACTTAAAAAGTAATAGTACCATGCATTTTTAACTATATGCATAATTTTTTTATTCGTTAATGGTTGTAAATTTTTGAAATTGACCATTGTTGCTAGTGTACATTGAGAATAAGAATACCCATGAGTTAGATTTTCAAGTTTCATTGAAAAAGGCATCCAAATACTAGAGTGAAGTATGCTTGCTATAGCCATCAGCATGAATAGTAATAGTGCCATGAGTTTTTAATTATGTTCATGATTTCCTTATTCTTTAATGGTTGTAAATTTCTGCAATTGATCACTATAGATAGTGAACATTGAGAATAAGAAGTCCCATGTGTTAGATTTTTAAGTTTCATAAAAAAAAAACATCCAATTACTTTCTTCAAATATGCCTTTTGTAGTTGTCTACATGAATAGTAATATTGTCATGCATTTTTAACTATGTGCATGAATTTTTTATTCTTAATGGCTGTAAATTTTTTAAATTGATCATTGTAAATAGAGTACATTGAGAATAAGAATGCCAATGTGTTAGATTTTCATGTTTCATTAAAAAATGCATCCAACTACTTACTTGAAGTATGCTCATTGTAACTCTATAGCATGAAAAGTAACAATTCCATGCATATTTAACAATGTGCATGTTTTTTTGATTCGTTAATAGGTTAAATGCTTGAAATTTATCACTCTAGGTAGTGGACATTGAGAATAATAAGACCCATGTGCTAGATTTTCATGTTTCATTCAAAAAGGCATCCAATTACTTGCTAACTATATGCATGTTGTAGCTATGGCCATGAATAGTAATAGTACAATGCAATTTTAACTATGCACAAGATTTTTTGCTTCGTTAATCATTGCCAATTTTTGAAATTTATCATTCTAGATCATGGACATTGAGAATAAGTATAGTCATGTGTTAGGTTTTCAAGTTTTATTCAAAAAGGTTACAAATACTTGCTTGAAGTATGCTTGTTGTAGTTGTTTGCATGAATAGTAATGTGTGTTTTAACTATGTGTGTGATTTTCTCATTTGTTAATGGTTGTAAATGTTTGCAACTGATCATTTTAGATAATTGACATTGAGAATAAAAAGTCTCATGTGTTAGATTTTCAAAGTTAATTCAAAAGGCCATCCAAATACCTGCTTAAAGCATGCTTGTTGTAGTTACTTGCTTGAATAATAATAATACCATGCATTTTTAACTATGTGTGATTTTCTGATTCGTTAAGGAATGTAAATGTTTGAAATTGGTCACTCTAAATCGTATACATTGAGAATAAGAAGAAACATATGCAAGATTTTCAAGTTTCATTCAAAAAGGCATCCAAATACTTGCTTAAAGTATGCTCATTATAGCTATTCACGTGAATTGCAATAGTGCCATGCATTTTTCACTATGTGTGAGATTTCTTGAGTCATTAATAGTTGTAATTTTTTTAAATTCATCATTATATATTGTGGACATTGAGAATAAGAAGGCCCATGTGTTAGATTTTCAAGTTTCATTTAAAAAGGCATATACTTGCTTGAAGCATGCTTGTTACAACTGTCTCCATGAAAAGTACCATGCATTTTTAACTATGTGCATGACTTTCTAATTTGTTAATGCTTTTATGTTTTTAAAATTGATCATTCTAGATAGTGGACATTGGGAATAGGAAGACCCATGTGTTAGTTTTTTAAGTTTCATTCAAAAAGGTATCAAAATACTTGCTTGATGTATGCTTCTAGCTCTCCATGTGAAAAGTAATAGTTCCATGCATTTTTAACAATGTACGTGATTTTCTTATTCGTTAATAGTTTAAACTTTTGAAATTGATCATTCTAGTTGGTGAACATTGAGAATAAGAAGTGCCATGTGTTAAATTTTCAACTTTTATTCAAAAAGGCATCCAATTACTTGCTTAAAATATACCTTTTGTAGTTGTCCGCATGAATAGTAATAGTGTCATTCCTTTTTAACTATGTGCATGAATTTTTTATTCATTTTTTATTGTAAATTTTTGAAATAGAACATTCTGGATAGTGGACATTGAGAATAAGAAGACATATATGTTGGATTTTCAAGCTTCATACAAAAAGGCATCCAAATACATGCTTGAAATATGCTTGTTGTAGCTGTTTGTGTGAATAGTAATAGCACCATGTGTTTTTAAATATGTGAATGATTTTATAATTTGTTAATGGTTGTAAATATTTGAAATTGATCATTCTATATGGAGGACATTGATAATAAGAAGACCCATGTGTTAGATTTTCATGTTTCATTGAAAAGGCAATGCAAATACTTGCTTAAAGTATGCTCATTATTTTTGTCTGCATGAATAGTAATAGTACCATGCATTTTCAACTATGTATGTAATTTTCTGATTCATTAATGGTTGTAAATCTTTAAAATTCATCATTCTAAATAGTGGACATTGAGAATAAGAAAACCCACGTGTTACATTTTTAAATTTAATTCAAGAAGACAGCCAAATACTTGCTTGAAGTATGCTTGTTGTAGCTGTCCACATGAATAGTAAGAGTACCTTGCATTTTTAACTATGTGTGTGATTTTCTAATTCATTAATATTTGTAAATTTTGCAATTGATCATTCTATATAGTGGACATAGTGAATAAGAAGACCCATACCTTAGATTTTCAAGTTTAATTAAAAAATGCATCTTAATACTTGCTTGAAAGTATGCTTGTTGTAGCTCTCCATGTGAAAAGTAACAGTTCCAAGCATCTTTAACAATATGCGTGATTTTCTTATTCAATAATGGATGTAAATTTTTAAATGGATAATTCTTGCTGGAGAACAATGAGAATAAGAAGTACCATGTGTTGCATTTTCAAGTTTCATTCAATAAGGAATCCAATTACTTGCTTGAAAATGCTTGTTGTAGCCGCCCAAGTGAATGGTAATAGTGTTGTGGGTTTTAACTATATGCATTATTTTCTGATTCATTAATGGTTGTAAATTTTTGAAATTGATCGTTTTAGTAGTGGACATTGAGAATAAGAAGGCCCATGTGTTAGATTTTTAAGTTTCATTCAAAAAGGCAACCAAATACTTGCTTGAAGTATGCTTGTTGTAATTGTTTGCATGAAGAGTAATAGTACAGTGTGTTTTAACTATGTGTGTGATTTTCTGTTTCGTTAATGTTTGTAAAGTGTTTGAAATTGATCATTCTAAATAGTAGACATTGAGCACAAGGAGACTCATGTGTTCGGTTTTCAAGTTTCATTAAAAAAAGAATCCAAATACTTGCTTGAAGCATGCTCGTCGTAGCTGTGTGCATGAATAGTAATAGTACCTTGCATTTTTTATTATATGTGGGATTTTCTGATTCATTATTGGTTGTAAATGTTTGATATTCATCATTCTAGATACTGGACATTGACAGTAAGAAGACCCATGTGTTAGATTTTCAAGTTTCATTCATAAAGGCATTGATATACTTGCTGGAAGTATGCTTGTTGTAAATTTGTACTTGTGAATAGTAATAGTACCATGCATTTCTATCTATGTGTGTGATTTTATGATTCATTAATGGTTGTAAATGTCTAAAATTGATCTTTTAAGTTAGTTGACATTGAGAATAAGAAGAATTATGTGTTAGATTTTCAACTTTCATTTAAAAAGGCTTCCAAATTCTTGCTTGATGTATGCTCATTATAGCTATTACAATGCATTTTTAACTATGCGTGAGATTATTATTTTTTGATTCATTAGTGGTTGTAAGTGTTTGAAATTCATCATTCTTGAGAGTGGATATTGAGAATAAGAAGTCCCATGTGTTAATTTTTCATTTTTCATTTAAGAAGGCATCCAAATACTTGCTTGAAGTATGCTTGTTATAACTATCCACTTGAAAAGTAACAGTATTACATATTTTTAACTATATGCATGATTTTTTTATTTGTTAATGGTTGTAAATTTTTCAAATTGATCATTCTAAATAGTGGACATTGAGAATAAAAAGACCCATGTGATAGATTTTCAAGTTTCATTAAAAAAGGCCTCTAAATAATTGCTTGAAGTAAGCTTGATATAGCTATCAGGGTGAAGAGTAACAGTACCATGCATTTTGAACCATGTGTGTGATTTTCTGATTTGTTAGTAATTGTAAAAGTTTGAAATTGTTCATTCTAGATAGTGGAAAATGAGAATAAGAAGACCCATCTGCTATATATTTAGGTTTCAATAAAAAACACACCCAAATACTTGCTTGAATTACGCTTGTTGTAGCACTCCACATGAAAAGTAACAGGTTGATGCATCTTTAATAATGTGTGTGATTTTCTTATTTGTTAGTGGTTGTAAAATTTTGAAATGAATCATTCTATATAGTGGATATTGAGAATAGGAATTCCCACATGTTAGATTTCTAAGCTTCATTCAGAAAGGAATCCAATTACTTGCTTGAAATATGCCTGTTGTAGCTGTCTGCATGAATAGTAATAATGTCATGCGATTTTAACTATGTTCACAAATTTTTGATTCGTTAATGGTACTAAATTTTTAAAATAAATCATTCTAGGTAGTGCACATTGAGAATAAGAAGTCCCATGAGTTAGATTTTCAAGTTTCATTCAATGTGGCATCTAAATACTTGCTTAAAGTATGTTTGCTGTAGTTGTAAGCACAAATAGTAACAATACCATGTGTTTTTAACTATGTGAGTCATTTTATGATTCATTAATGATTGTAAATGTCTGAAATTGATCATTCTACATAGTAGATACTAAGAATAAGAAGCACCATGTGTTAGATTTCCATGTTTTATTCAAAAGGCATGCAAATATTTGCTTGAAGTATGCTCGTTGTAGCTCTCCATGTGAAAAGTAATAGTTCCATGCATTTTTAACAACATGCATGATTTTCTTATTTGTTAATGGTTGTAAACTTTTGAAATTGATCATTCTAGATAGTAAACAATGAGTACAAAAAGTCCCATAGATTTTCAAGTTTCACCCAAAAATGCATCCAATTACTTGCTTGAAATATCCTCTTTCTAGCTATTTGCGTTAATAGTAACAGTGTCATGTGTTTCTAACTATGTGAATGAATTTATGATTCGGTAATGGTTGTAGATTTTTGAAATTGATCATTCGAGATAGTGGACATTGTGAATAAGAAGGCCCACGCGTTGGATTTTCAAGCTTCATCCTAAAAGGCATCCAAATACTTGCTTGAAGTATACTTGTTGAAGATGTTTGCTTGAATAGTAATAGTACCATGCGTTTTTAACTTTGCGCGTGATTTTTTGATTCATTAGTAGCTGTAAATGTTTGAAATTCATCATTCCATATAGTAGAGATTGATCCATGTGCTTGATTTAATAGTTTCATTCAAAATCGCATCCAAATACTTATTAACTATATGTTTGTTGTAGCTGTCGGAGTGGATTGTAACAGTACAATGAGTTTTTAACTATATGCGTGATTTTCTGATTTGTTAATGGCTATAAATTTGTGAAATTGATCATTGTAGATAGTGGACATTGAGAATAGGAAGACCTATGCATTATATTTTCAAGCTTCATTCAAAAAGGTATACAAATACTTGCTTGAAGTATGCTTGTTGTTGCTGATTACGTGAATAGTAATAGTAACATGTGTATTTTAACTATGTGCCTGATTTTCTGATCTGTTAATGTTTGAAATTGATCATTCTAGATAGTATACATTGATAATAAGAAGGCTCATATGTTATATTTTCAAGTTATATTAAAAAAGGTATCAAAATATTTGCTTAAAGTATGCTTGTTGTTGCTATTCACATGCATATTGATAGTACGATCATTTTTAACTATGTGCATGATCTTCTGATTCGTTAATAGTTGTTAATGTTTGAAATTGATCATTCTAGATAGTGGACATTGATAATAAGAAGTCCCATGTGTTATATATTCAAGTTTCATTAAAAAAGGCATCCAAATACTTGCTTGAAGTTTGCTTGTTGTAGTCATGTGCAAAGTAGCAGTTTAATGCATCTCTTACACCGCACGTGATTGTCTTATTCTTTAATGGTTGTAAATTTTTTAAATTGATCATTCTAGATAGTGAACATTGAAAATAAGAAGTCACATGTATTATATTTTCAAGTTTCATTCAAATAACCATCCAATTACTTGCTTTAAATGTGCCTGTTGTAGATATCTACGTGAATAATAGTAGTGTCATGCATTTTTAACTATGTGTGTGATTTTTGGATTCCTTAATTGTTGTAAATTTTTGAAATTGATCATTCTAGATAGTGGACATTGAGACTATGAAGGCCCATGCATTATATTTTCAAGTTTCATTAAAAAAGGCAATGAAATTCTTGTTTGAAGTATGCTTATTGTTGTTGTTTGCGTGGATAGTAATAGTACCATGTGTCTCTAATTATGTGCATGATTTTCTAATTCGTTAATGGTTGTAAATTTTTTAAATTGATCATTTTAGATAGTGAACATGGATAATAAGAAGTCCCATGTGTTAGATTTTAAAGTTCCAATAAAAAAGGTATTAAAATACTTGCTTGAAGTGTGCTTGTTGTAGCTCTCTACATGAAAAGTAATGGTTCCATGCATCTTTAACAATGTGTGTGATTTTCTTATTGGTTCATGGTTGTAAAATTTTTAAATTGATCATTCTAGATAGTGAACATTGAGAATAATAAGTCCCATGTGTTGAATTTTCAAGTTTCATTAACAAGTGATCCAATTACTTGGTTGAAATATGCCTAATGGTGGACATGCATTTTTATCTACGTGTGTGATTTTTTTATTCACTAATTATTGTAAATGCATGAAATTCATCATTCTAGATGATGGACATTGAGAATAAGAAGTCCCGTGTTTTAGATTTTCAAGTTTCATTCAAAAAGACATCCATATACTTGTTGGAAGTATGCTTGTTGTAGTTGTCCATGTGAATAGTAATAGTACTATGTGTGTGATTTTCTTATTTGTTAATGGTTGTAAATGCTTGAAATTCATCATTATAGATAGTAGATATTGAGAATAAGGAGATCCATGTGTTAGATTTTCAAGTTTCATTCAAAAGGAATCCAAATACCTGCTTGAAGTATGGCTAGTATAGTTTTTTGGTTGAATAGTTATAGTACCATGTGTTTTTAACTATGTGTGTGATTTTCTAATTCATTAATGGTTCGAAATGTTTGAAATTGATCATTCTAGATAGTAGACATTGAGAATAAGAAGGCTCATGTATGAGATTTTCATATTTCATTCAAAAAGGCATCCAAATACTTACTTGAAGTAGGCTCATGGAAGCTGTCCGCTTGAATAGTAGTAGTACCATGCAGTTTTTAATGATGTGTGAGATTTTTTGATTCATTAATGATTATAAAATTTTTAAATTGATCATTCTAGATAGTGTACATTGACAATAAGAAGGCCCATTTATTAGATTTTCAAGTTTCATTTAATAAGTCATCCAAATATTTGCTTCAAGTATGCTTAACTATCCACTTGAGAACTAATAGTATCATGCATTTTTAATTGTGTGTGTGATTTTTTGATTCATTAATGTTGTAAATTTTTAAAATTTTTCATTCTAGATAGTGTAAAAAAGACCCATGAGTTAGATTTTAAGTTTCATTCAAAAGGTCATCCAAATACTTGCTTGAAGTATGCTTGCTATAGCCATCAACATTAATAGTAATAATATCATTAGTTTATAACTATGTGATTTGGGCTAGTAAGCCCGTGGGTGCTATGTCGAGGGGTCTGGGTTGGCCACCCGGCCTCTACCACTATTAGGTGGATGGGTACCATGCCCCAAAAGAGGCAAGTCCCTACGTCGACTGCATGTGGTACAGGGGGCTACCATTGGTGTCACGGCACTGGGTCGACGTGTCACATGTGACCCATGATGATGAATCGACCATTAACATTTGACATGAGTTGGGATAAAATCCTCACAGAGGAAAGCGTTTAATGAATTCAATAATTATGAAACTGGATATAGAGTCAGGACATTTTACTTTCAGTATATGATAAGGTCCTCGATGGAAGATGTTACTAATTAGCTTTCATGAGTTTATTTGAATGTAACTTTGGTCGAGGAATAAAGTCACATATGGAAAAATGGCAGACAGTTGAAATTCAAAGTTAATCAAGGGTTTGGCTGTAGATCACATGATACCATGTCAGTTATTGAAGTATCTTAGGGACAAATATGAAAGATAAGAAGCAAAGTTAGACACAATGGAAAGAAGGTAAATCTTTGGACTCTTACTGATGACATATAACCAACCATTAGAAGGAGATATGGATGATGAAGAGATCATTAGATGAAAGATAAAAAGAAAAAGGGATTATCCTATGATATTCAAAATAGGAGAAATAAGACCATATGATCTCAAAGAAGTATGGAGTAATTTATACATATAGAAGCATGATCTTATGAGGTGACTATCCTAAACATGATGAGATAAGTATAAGAATCTAAGGAATTCGAGATATAAGAAGTACAGCTAGAAAATAGTATTGTTAAATTGGCACGTATGAGAGTATGGTGCTGCATCAGGGTACGCAGCGAAAATGGCCCTTATAGGTGAGGCCTTATAGGAGGAACAATAGAAATGATAAATTGAGGATGAACCTAGATTTGATTCCTAAGGGGGAATGCATTCACCAAGAAATCATCTAAAAGACAAATACCTGGAAGATGATAATTTATGGAATTTTGAGGACGAAATTCTTTTAAGGGGGTAATAATGTAATGACCCCAATTTTTGTAACATTTAAATCCCATGAAAAGTTCAGTTTTGAAGATAAGGGCATTTTGGTCATTTCACTATTTTCCTAGACTGAACCCAGAAACTTGGTCCTAAAAATGGTACCATTAGATGCGTCTCGAAAAAAGGAATCCAACAAGACCAAAATCACCCAAAACGGAGTTAAAATGAGCAAGTTATGGCCCTTTGAAGTTCATGGGCAAAAATATAATTTTATTAAAAACGAATTTACCCTGCAAAAACACAGGGGCCCGTTTTGATACGGGCACCCCTTCATCTTCAACCTCTAGAGGGTTCTAGAACGGTGATGATTGGAGGAGAAATCACTGCCATTCTGGAGGTTTCTCCACTGCCATTCAAAGGCGGTGGGAGCCCCCTCCAGAACCCTCTCATAGCTCTATAAATAGAGCTCTTGGGCGCCTCTAATGGCAGCCCAAAACGTTGAAGAAAACCCGTTGTGGAGGAGCAACCTAGAGGGGAAAACGCGGAGAAAAACCTAGCAACGAGCCAGGTATGCACAAGATCCCTAAAACCCCATCTCCACCGTACTTCTAAGATCAATTTCCCTAGGTTTTTGCATGAAAAACCATGCAAAATGGAGCCCTCGAGAGTCACCAAGGACCCAGGGATGTTGCCTTGGCCGCACTGGTTCGACAGGGTTGAACCAAGGTGTCCTGAGGACGCCCCGATTCCCCAACGAACAGGACATTCCAGTCAGAACGTCCCACGTTGTTTTCATTTGAAAAACCAAACGGGTGCTTCCAGGGCGTGCCTGCAAAAGAGGGAGACGGTAGGGAAGTTCAGTGTGTCTGCAGACGCGCCCGCTGAGGCGTATGCCGCAGACGCGCAGCGTACTAACATACGCCATTTTCTCGTTTCTTAAGGAAGCCGAGGGCGCATGACACTGATGCGCAGCACCCTAGCATTCTGTCTTTTCATTCTTGAAACCCTTATGTACATGCGACAATAAAACGCTTATAACTTGAGATCTAGAGCTCCGATTGAGGCGCCGCAAAAGGCTTTGTGTCCGTGTCGACGATGCAGACACATCCAAACTATAAAATCCCTGATCAAGGCCAAATCAAAGGTGGTCATGACCCTTAGAATAGGATGGTGATGCGTGGCTGCTAGACCTTTGGAAAACTGAGGATACCAAGGCCCAATTAGGACCTTAGGACACCCATAGGCATAGAGATGGACCCGTAATACCTAAGTAATATGACCAACTACTCTAAAACCTATAAAAGATGGGCCAAACAAACCTTGAGTCCCCAAACCATGTTCAGGAGCGTACGAGGACAAAAGGGTTAATGCGACCTAGCCAGGTAGGTGCTCTATCGCTACTAGATTCTTTTAAAAGAACTATGATTGTTTTGCAAATACATGATTTAAGTATATGAATTATTTAGCATGCATGTGAAAAATGCTTTATGCATAGACATGTTTTGTACATACATTATAGATATGTTTTGCAAACTATTGCATACATTGCATGATCTATGAGCATTAAGTTCTTGCAAAGATTGCATGTCCTTGAGGGTTGCCAAAAGACGCTGGAGTGCCGAGGGCCAGGCAGTTGTGAGGGACCCAAAGAGGATAGATTTTTAAAAGAGGTTTTGGCTTATTTGATCTTATGTGATTTGGGCTAGTAAGCCCGTGGGTGCTATGTCGAGGGGTCTGGGTTGGCCACCCGGCCTCTACCACTATTAGGTGGATGGGTACCACGCCCAAAAAGAGGCAAGTCCCTACGTCGACTGCATGTGGTACAGGGGGCTACCACTGGTGTCACGGAACTGGGTTGACGTGTCATAAGCCCCATGGAGGCTATGACCAAGTGTCCTCAGGTACCCGGGGACCACACGGTGAGGAGGTCGTGGGCATAGTTGGACCCTATGGTTTTGTGGACTTATTTGCATTTCATATGACATGATATGAGGTTGGTCGACCATACCATACTAGATATCCATGAGTTGGATTCAATGAAGCATCTTATGCATATCATAATGTTATGATATATATGATACTTTTGATTTTGGATTATGTGATCCTTTAAGTCGTTAGTATTTCAGTTTGACAATGGGTTTTGATATCGATATTGAACTTGAGTATTCAGACATGCACATGTTTTGGAAAGAGCATATGATTTTAAAACATCGCATGCATCATAAAACTAGTAATGATAGACTCCTACTGAGTATAGTATATACTCACCCAATCCTCAACATTTTTCAGGATAATTCCATCCATGAGTAGAGGACATCTGTATTAGTGCTACGAGCAAGTGAATAAACAAAGGAGACAACTATACATGTGAGTAAACTCTCTACCCTTTGGACATGTATATGTATTTATTTACAGTTGGGTTGTGTGTTGTGACTAGATAGACCTGGGAAAAAACATTTATGATTTCTTAAGTTTTTCAAAAACTACTTTGGTTATTGTGAAAACAAATGACACTCGGGGTTTTCAAAATGAGTTTAAAACTAAAAGGTTTTCCGCTGCATTGCATGGTTTTTATAAAATGGTTTTCAAATAGGGATGCATCCGCCTTAGGAAATTAGATATTGCATTTAAAAATGCATGAGAAAACCTGGGTCATTACAGATGCCCCATATGTTAGATTTATATGTTAAATTCGAAAAGGCATCCAAATACTTGCTTGAAGTATGCTTGTTGTAGCTGTCTGCATGAATAGTAAGAGTACCATGCATTTTCAGCAATGTGCGTGGTTCACAGATTTGTTAATATTTGTAAATGTTTGAAATTGATCATTCTAGATACTGGACATTGTGAACAAGACACCCCATCTCTGAAATTTTCAAGTTTAATTAAAAAAAGACATCTAAATACTTGCTTGAAGTGTGCTTGTTGTAGCTCTCCACTGGTAAATTAACAGTTCCATGCATTTTTATCGATATGCATGATTTTCTTATTCATTAATGGTTGTAAATTTTTTAAATTGATCATTTAAGATAGTGAACATTGAGAATAAGAAGTTCCATGTGTTAGATTTTCTAGTTTCATTCAAAAAGGCATCCAATTACTTGCTTGAAAAATGGTTAATGTAGCTGTCCATGTGAATAGTAATAGTGACATTCGTTTTTAACTATGTTAATAATTTTCTGATTCATTAATGGTTATAAATATTTGAAATTGATCATTCTAGAGAGTGGAAATTCAGAGTAATAAATCCCATGCGTTAGATTTTCAGGTTTCATTAAAAAAGGCAACCAAATACTTGCTTAAAGTATGCTTGTTGTAATAGTTTGCAATGATTTTAACTATGTGTGTGATTTTCTTATTCATTAATGGCTGTAAATGTTTGAAAGTGATCATTTTAGATAGTAGACATTGAGAATAAGAAGACTCACATGTTCGGTTTTTAAGTTTCATTCAAAAAGGCAACCAAATACATGCTTGAAGTATGCTCGTTATCCACGTGAATGGTAACAGTACCATTCATTTTTAAATATGTGTGGGATTTTCTGATTCATTATTGGCTGTAAATGTTTGAAATTCATCATTCTATATAGTGGTTGAGAATAAGAAGTTCCAGGTGTTAGACTTTGAAGTTTCATTCAAAAAGGCATCTATATACTTGATGGAAGTATGCTTGTTGCAGTTGTTTCTATGAAAAGTAATAGTACCATGCAGTTTTAATTGTGAGCCTAATTTTCTAAGTTAATAGTTGTAAAGGTCTGAAATTGAACATTCTAGATAGTAGACCTTGAGAATAAGAAGACCCATGTGTTAGATTTTCAAGTTCCATTTAGAAAGGCATTTAAATACTTGCTTGAAGTATGCTTGTTATAATTGTTTGCATGAATAGTGATAACACCATGTGTTTCTAACTTTGTATGTGATTTTATGACTCGTTAATAGGTGTAAATGTTTGAAATTGATCATTATAGATAGTATACATTGAGAATAAGGAGGCTCATTTGTTATATTTTTACCTTTGATTTAAAAAGGCATATAAATATATGCTTGAAGTATACTCGTTGTTGCTATCCACATGAATAGTAATAGTACCATGCATTTTTAACGACGTGTGACATTTTTTCTTCCATTAATAGTTGTAAATGTTTGAAATTCATCATTATAAATATTCTACATTGAAAATAAGAAGATCCATGTGTTAGATTATCATGTTTCATTTAATGAGGCATCCAAATACTTGCTCAAAGTATGCTTGTTGTAACTATCTGCTTGAAAAGTAAGAGTACCATTCACTTTTAATTATGTGCATGATTTTTTGATTCATCAATTGTTATAAAATTTTCAAATTGATCATTCTAGATGGTGGACATTGAGAATATGAAGACCCATGTGTTAGATTTTCAAGTTTCATTCAAAAAGGCCTTTAAATGGTCAATAATGTGCATGATTTTCCCGTGAATAGTTGGAGTACCATGCATTTTTATAAATGTGCATGATTTTCTAATTTGTTAATGGTCAAAAAAATTTCAAACTAATTATTCTAGATATTGGGAATTGAGAATAATAAGGTCCATGTGTCAGATTTACATGTTTCATTCAAAAAGGCATCCAAATACTTGCTTAAAGTATGCTTGTTATAGCTATCAGCTCAAAAAGTAACAGTACCATGTAGTTTTAACTATTTGCATGATTTTCTAATTCGTTAATAGCTATAAATGTTTGAAATTGATCATTCTAGATAGTGGACATTGAGGATAAGAAAACCTATGTGTTACATTTTTAGGTTTCTTTCCAAAAGGCATCCTAATACTTGCTTGAAGAATCCTTGTTAAAAATGTTCGCGTAAATAATAATAGTACCTTGTGTTTTTAACTATGTGCATGATTTTCTGATTCGTTAACAGTTGTAAATGTTTTAAGTGGATCATTCTAGATAGTGGACATTGATAACAAGAAGTCCCATGTGTTAGATTTTCAAGTTTCATTAAAAAAGGCATCCAAATACTTCTTTGAAAAATCTAGCTATCCATGTGAATAGTGATAGTACCATGCATTTTGAACTTTGTACATGATTTTCTAATTTTTTAATCGTTGTAAATGCTTGAAATTGATCATTCTAGATAGTGGACATTAAGAATAGTAGCAGTATCATGTGTTTTTAAATATGTGCGTGATTGTCTTATTCACTAATGGTTGTAAAGTTTTGAAATTGATCATTCTAGATAGTGGACATTGACAACAAGAAGACCTATGCATTATATTTTCAATTTCCATTCAAAAAGGCATCCAAATACTTGCTTGAAGTATACTTGTTTTTGCTGTACATGTGAATAGTAACAATACCATGTGTTTTTAACTATGTGCATGATTTTCTGATTCAGTAATGATTGTAAATGTTTAAAATTGATCATTCTAGATAGTGAACATTTAGAAAGTAGGACTCATTTGTTAGATTTTCAAGTTTCATTCAAAGAGACGTCCAAATAGTTGCTTAAAGTGTACTTTTCATAACTGTCCATGCGAATAGTAATAGTACCATATGTTTTTAACCATGTGCATTATTTTGTCATTCTTCAATTGTTGTAAATTTTTGAAATTGGTTATTCTACATTGTTGACATTGAGAATAAGAAGACCCATGTGCTAGATTTTCTAGTTTCATTCAAAAAGTCATCCAAATACTTGCTTGAAGCATGCTTGTTATAGCTATCTGTGAGAATAGTAACAATACTATGTGTTTTTAACTATGTGCATGATTTTATTATTTTTTAAAGATTGTAAAATTTTAAAATTGATCATTTTAGATAGTGGATATTGAGAATAAGTAGTCCCATGTGTTAGATTTTCAAATTTCAGCATAAATAGTTGTGGTACCATGCTTTTCTAACTATCTGCGTGATGTTCTAATTCAGTAATGGTTATAAATGTTTGAAATTGATCATTCTAGGTAGTGGAAATTGAGAATAAGATGATCCATGTGTTATATATTAAGGTTCCATTAGATGCGTCTAGGAAAAAGGAATCCAACGAGACCAAAATCACCCAAAATGGAGTTAAAATGAGCAAGATATGGCCCTTTGAAGTTCAGGGGCAAAATTGTAATTTTCACAAAAACAGGTTTAGCGGCAAAACACAGGGGCCCATTTTGATACGGGAACCCTTCATCTTCAACCTCCTAGAGGTTTCTGGAACGGCGGTGTTTCAAGAAGAAACCACCGCCATTCTGGAGGTTTCTCCACCGCCATTCAAAAGCAGTTATAACCCCTCTAGAACCCTCTTTAAGAGCCCTATAAATAGAGCTCTTGGGTGCCTCTAATGGCAGCCCAAAACCTTGGAGAAAACCAGTCGTGAAGTAGTGACCTAAAGGAAAAAACGAGGAGAAAAACCTAGCAACAAGCCAGGTACGTCCGAGATCGCTCAAAACCCATCTCCCCCATAGTTCCGAGGTCAATTCCCCTAAGTTTTTGCATGAAAAACCATGCAAAACGGAGCCTGGGAGAGCCACCAAGGATGCTAGGACGTCCCCAGGGCCACACTGGTTCGACAGGGTCGAACCAGGGTGACCTGAGGATGACCTAGGTCTCTAACGGGCGGGACAATCCAATAGGAACATCCCACGTCGACCTGCGTCGACCTTCGTTTGAAAAACCAAACGGGCGTGTCCAGGGACGCGCCCGCTAAAGAGTCAGACGGGCGGAGCGTACCGCGGGTCTGCAGACGCGCCCGCTGAGGCGCATGCCATAGACACACAGCGTACTAGCAGAGGCATCATTTTTTGGTTGTTAAGGAAGCTAGGGCGCATGCCGCTGACGCACGGCGACCTAGCATTCCCTATTTTAAGTCTTAAGGGTCTTGTGTACATACAACACTAAAATGCTTATAATTTGAGATCTAGAGCTCCGATTGAGGCGCCGCAAAGGGTGTTGTGTCCGTGTCGACGACACGGACACATCCAAATCATAAAATCACTGATCAAGGACCAATCAAAGGAAGGCATGACCCTTAGAATAGGATGGTGGTGCGTGGCCACTAGAACTTTGGAAAACTGAGGATACCAAGGCCCAATTAGGACCTTAGGACACCCATAGGCATAGGGATGGACCCCTAATGCCCATGTAATAAGACCCAACTACTCTAAACCCATAAAAGATAGGCTAAACTAACCTTGAGTCCCCAAACCATGTTCAGGAGCGTACGAGGACAAAAGGGTTAACGCGACCTAGTCAGGTAGGTGCTCTATCACTATTAGATTCTTTTAAAAGATCTATTATTGTTTTGAGAACATATGTTATAAGTATATGACTTGTTTAGCATGACTTGATTCAGAATGCATATGATAAATGTTTTGTACATAAACACGTTTCGTAAAAGATTGCATATACATTATGCACACATATGTTTTGTAAACAAGTGCATACATTGCATGATTTAAGTACTTGCAAAGATTGCATGTCCTTGAGGGTTACCAAAAGACGCTGGAGTGCCGAGGGCCAGGCAGTTGTGAGGGACCCAAAGGGGATTGGTTTTGAACAGAGGTTTTTGGCTTATTTGATCGTACATGATTTGGGCTTGTAAGCTCGTGGGTGCTATGCCAAGGGGTGTGGGTTGGCCACCCAGCCTCTACCACTATTAGGTGGATGGGTACCATGCCCAAAAAGGGCATGTCCCTACTTCGACTGCATGTGGTACAGGGGGCTACCATTGGTGTCACGGAACTGGGTCGAAGTGTCATATGCCCCGTGGAGGTATATGATCCTGTGTCCCTAGGTACCCGGGGACCACACGGCGGTGAGGTCGTGGGCATAGTGAGACCCTATGGTTTCATGGATTTATGTGCATTGCATATGGCATGATATGAGGTTGGTCGACCATACCATACTAGAGGTCCATGAGTTGGACTCCATGAAGCATCTTATGCATATCATGATGTTATGATATATATGATTTTGGATTATGTGATCTTTTAAGTCATGAGTATTTCAGTTTGATTATGGATTCTTATACTGATATTGAACTCGAGTATTCAGACATACACATGTTTCGAATGAGCATATGATTTTGAAACATCTCATGCATTTATAAAACTAGTAGTGATAGGCTCCTACTGAGTATATTATATACTCACCCAATCCTCAACATTTTTCAGATACAAAATAAATACTTAAGGGCAAGGAACGTTTGTACTTGGAGACATAGGCTAAGTACAAGTAAGTAAACCCCTATCTTATCTTTCAATGTTACTCGATTGTAGTTACTCTCTAATAGCTGGGGCTGTGACTAACACTTTCTTGGGAATAATATTGATTTAAACTTTGCCATGGCTAAATAAATTGAGAATGTGTTTGAACACTCGGGGTTTTTATGAAAGGTTGTTTTCCAAATGAGAAAGATTTTCATGCATCTCATATTTATAAAACAAGAGATCTCGCCTTTTTATCAAAATTGCATCATATAAAAACCCGGGTCGTGACAGTTAATGATTGTAAATTTTTCAAATTGATCATTCTAGATAGTGGACATTGAGAATAAGGAGACCCATGTGTTAGATTTTCAAGTTTCTTTCAAAAAGGCATCCAAATACTTGCTTGATGAATCCTTGTTGTAGATGTGCAAGTAAATTGTAATAGTAACATGCAGTTTTAATTATGTGAATGATTTTCTAATTCATTAATGGTTGTAAATGTTTGAAATTAATCATTCTAGACAGTGGACATTGAGAATAAGACGTCCAATGTAACATTCGCTATTTTAAATTCTAGAATAGTTAATTCTTATGAATTTTGGAAAATTGAGAATTTAAGAAATTTAGAGATGGAATCTCGAGTTAAAACCTCAATATTTGATATGTGCTCGAAAAATGGAGTCCAACGCCACTCAAAATGTAAAATCAGAGATCGGAGCAAAAATGCTGAATTATTTTAAATTTAGTATTTAAATGAAATTATTTAGAAGGGCAAAATCCTCATTTCACATGTGGGGCCCACAAAAATCATCACAGCCATCCAAGTAGTAGGGTGATGATTACCGGCATTAAATGCTAGTCATCAAAAATATATAATATAATATAATATAATAAATAATACATATAAATGCATTAAGAGGGGGAGTGCCTCAAATGCACTTCCCTCCTCCTTCTCTCATTTCCCATGACTGAGCCACCGGCAACAACTTTCCGACGACAGTCATCACTGGCAACCGCACGTACGCGACGAGCTCTCCCCTCCCTTTGACTGACAGGACCAAGGTAGGGCTGCCCCGCTCTTTTCTCCATGCTTTTCCCAAGTTTTATCAACTTATATACACTAGAAAACAGCGTGAACTTGCTGTTTTCTGGTACAGTTTAGGCGTTATTGGTTTCCTCAAAATAGCTCAATGAAATGATGTCAAATGACAATATGAACCATTCATCTTGAGCGTGATGATGCAAGGAACATACCCATGAAATTTCATGGTGATCAGATGGCTAGGGATGCCAAAAAACCACAAAACAGTAGGATGAGGGCTTTTAGAAACGTGGTAAAAATCATGAAAAAATGGCAGATAATGAAGGAATTTGCAGAAATAGAAGGTGAAAATGGAATGTACGTGAAAAATTGGACAAAATAGTGTAAAAATCATAAAAAAATGGAGCACCTGGGGTCGCTGATGACCGAATTTCGGCAGTCGTCTCTGGCAACGGTGAGCCAGTCTAGTCATCATCCCCGGCAATGACGACCTGTGACAAGACGACCAACGAGTCAGGCAGGGAGCGTACACGCGACACCGGCGTGATATGCAGGGCAACTGCAGTGCGACGCGTGCACCACAACAACGCGCCATGCATCGACACTCGGCACAACTAGGCACAATGCGTGGCACGACCGAGTGCGCCACACGGTGCAACATGCACGTGCCACGAGGTGCGTCACATGGGGCAACGTACGCGCCACGTGGTGCAATGGGTGCTTAAAAAGGCATCCAAAGACTTGGTTGAAGGATGCTTGTTGTAGCTATTAGCGTGAATAGTAATAGTATCGTGCATTTTTAACTATGTGCATGGTTTTCTAATTCCTTAATGGCTGTAAATGTTTGAAATAGATCATTCTAGATAGTGGATAGTGACAATACAAAGACCCATGTGTTAGATGTTTAACTTTCGATTTAAAAAGCATCCAAATACTTGTTTGATGTATGTTTGTGATAGTTGTCCATGTGAATAGTAATAGTACCAAGCATTTTTAAGTATGTGCTTGATTTTCTAATTCGTTAATGCTTATTAATGTTTGAAATTGATCATTCTAGATAGTGGACATTGAGAAAAAGACTGATGTGTTAGATTTTTAAGTTTCAACACAAAAGGTGTCCAAATACTTGCTTGAATTATGCTTGTTGTAGCTATCTGCGTAAATAGTAAAAATATCATGCATTTTTAATTGCGTACATCTGATTCGTTAATGGTTGTAAATTTTTGAAATTGATCAATATAGATAGTGGAAATTGAGAATAAGAAGATCTATATATTAGATTTTTAAGTTTCATTCAAAAGGCATCCAAATTCTTGCTTGAATTATGCTTGTTTTAGCTATACTCGTGCATAGTAAAAATACCATGCATTTTTAAATATATGGCTGATTTTCTAATTCACTAATGATTCAAAATGCTTAAAATTGATCATTCTACATGGTTGACATTGAGAATAAGAAGGCCATGTCTTATATTTTCAAGTTTCATTAAAAAAGGAATCCAAATACATGCTTGAAGTATGCTTGTTGTAGTTGTCTGCATGAATAATAAATATATCTTGTGTTTTTAAATATGTGCATGAATTTCTTACTCGTTAATGCTTGTGAATTTTTGAAATTTATCATTCTAGATGGTGTACAATAAGAATAAGAAGCCTATGTGTTAGATTTTCAAGTTCCATTAAAAAAGGCATCCAAATACTTGCTTGAAGTATTCTTCTTGTAGTTGTGTGCATGAATAGTAACAATAGTAAGCAATTTTAACTATGTGTGTGATTTTTTTATTTAGTAATGACTGAAAATGTTTGAAATTGATCATTCTAGATAGTGGACATTGAGAATAAGCTCATGTGTTAGATTTTCATGTTTCATTCAAAAAGGCATCTAAATACTTGCTTGAAGTATGGTTGTCGTAGTTATCCAAGTGAATAGTAACTATAACATGCATTCCTTACAATGTGCATGATTTTCTGATTCATAAATGATAGACAATGTTTAAAATTGATCAATTTGGATAGTAGACATTGAGAATAATAAGAATCATGTGTTAGATTTTCATGTTTCATCCAAAAAGACATCCAAATACTTGCTTGAATTATGGTTGTTGTAGCTAACTACTTAAATAGTAATAGTAACATGTGTTTGTAACTATTTGTCTAATTTTCTGATTCATAAATGATTGTAAATGCCTAAAATTAATTATTCTAGATAGGGGACACTGAGAATAAGAAGAGCCATATGTTTGATTTTCAATTTTCACTCAAAAAGGCATCAAAATACTTACTTGAATAGTAACATTACCATGCATTTTTAACTAAGTGATTGTTTGATTCTTTAATGGTTATAAATTTTTTTAATTGATTATTCTACATAGAGGGCATTAGTAATAAGAAGATCCATTTGTTATACTTTTTTGGTCTCCTTCAAAAAAGCATCCAAATACATGCTTGAAGTATGCCTGTTGCAACAGTCCACGTGAATAGTATTAGTACCTTATGTTTTTAACTATGTGCATGATTTTTTTATTAGATTGCGATTGTAAATGTTTAAAATTGATCATTCTAGATAGTGGAAATTGATGATAAAAAGTCCTATGTGTTAGATTTTCATGTTTCATTCCAAAAGGCATCTAAATACTTGCTTGAAGTATACTTGTTGTAGTTGTCTACGTGAATAATAGTAGGACCACACATTTTAACTATGTCCATGATTTTCTGATTTGTTAATGATTGTAAATGCTTAAATTTTATCAATCTAGAAATGGATATTGAGAATAAGAAGACCCATATGTTAGATTTTCAAGTTTCATTCAAAAGAGCATCTAAATACTTGCTTGAAGTATGCTTGTTGTAGCTGTCCACATGAATAGTAATTGTACCATGCGTCTTTAACTATGTTCGTGATTTTCTAATTCTTTAATGGCTGTAAATTTTTGAAATTGATCATTCTTGACAGTGGACATTGAGAATAAGAAGGCCATGTGTTAGCTTTTCAAGTTTCATTCAAAAAAGCATCCAAATACTTCCTTCAAGCATGCATGTTGTAACTGTGCAAGTGAATAGTAACAAAATGATGCTTTTTTAACTATGTGTGTCATTTTATGATTTGTTAATTATTGCAAATTTTTTAAATTGATCATTCTAGATAGTGGACATTAAGAATAAGAATATCCATGTGTTAGATTTTAATGTTTCATTAAAAAATGCATCCAAATACTTGGTTGAAGTATACTTGTTGTGGCTGTCCGCATGAATAGTAACAATACTGTGCTTGATTTCTGATTTGAAAATCATTGTAAATGTTTAAAATTGATCATTCTTGCTCGTGAGCATTGAGAATAAGACGATTCATGTGTTAGATTTATTTTTTTATTCAAATAGGCATCCATATACTTTCTTGAAGAAAGCTTGTTGCAGCTGTCCACGTGAATAGTAACATTACAATGCATTTTTTCCTGTGTGTGTGATCTTCTGATTCTATAATGATTGTAAATATTTAAAATTGATCATTCTGGATAGTGGACATTGAGAATAAGGAACCCCATTTGTTAGATTTTCAAGTTTCATTCAAAAAGGCATCCAAATACTTGCTCAAAGTATGCTTGTTGTAATAGTACAATGCATTTTTAGCTATGAGCGTGATTTTGTGAATATTGAATGTTTGTAAATTTTTGAAATTAATCAGTTTAGATAGTGTAAATTAAGAATAAGAAGGCCCATGTGTTAGATTTTTTAAATTTCAGTCAAAAAGGCATACAAATACTTGCTTGAAACATGCTTGTTGTAGTTGTCCTCATGAATAGTAACAAAACCATGCATTTTTAACTATGTGTGTCATTTTTAGATTTCTTTAATAATTGTCAATTTTTGAAATTGGTCATTCTAGAGAGTGGACATTGAGAATAAGAAGGCCATGTGTTAGATTTTCAAGTTTTATTCAAAAAGGCACCCAAATACTTGCATGAAGTATGCTTGTCGTAGCTATCCACGTGAATACTATCAGTACCATACATTTTTAACTATGTGTGTGATTTTCTAATTCAATAATGATTGTAAATTTTTTAAATTGATCATTCTGGATAGTGGACATTGAGAAAAAGAAGACCCACATGTTAGATTTTCAAGTTTCATTAAAAAAAACATCAAAATACTTGCTTAAAGCATACTTGTTGAAGTTGTATGCGTGAATAGTAATAGTACCATGCACTTTTAACTATGTGCATCATTTTCTAATTTGTTAATGATTGTGAATTTTTAAAATTGATCATTCTATAGAGTGAACATTGAGAATAAGAAGTCCCATGTCTTAGATTTCCATGTTCCATTCAAAAAGTTTGCAAATACTTGCTAAAAGTATGCTTGTTAATAGTATCATGTGTTTTTAAATATGTGCTTGATTTTCCTTTTCATTAACTATTGCAAATTCTTGAAATTGATCATTCGAATGGACATTAACAATAAGAAGGCCCATGTGTTAGATTTTTAAGTTTAATTCAGAAAGGCATCCAAATACTTGTTGTAGTTGTTTGCGTGAATAGTAACAGTACCATGTATTTTTTACTATGTGCATAGTTTTTTGGTACTTTAATGGTTGTAAATTTTTGAAATTGATCATTCTAAATAGTGGACATTGAGTATAAGAAGATCTGTGTTAGATTTTTAGGTTTCATTCAAAAAGGCATCAAAATACTTGCTTGAAGAATCCTTGTTGTAGCTCTCTGCATGAATAGTAACATTACCATATATTTTTAACAATGTGCCTAATTTTCTTATTCTTTAATGAGTGTAAAATTTTTAAATTGATCTTTCTAGATATTGGACATTGAGAATAAGTAGACCATGTGTTAGATTTTAATTTCATTCACAAAGGCATCCAAATACTTACTAGAAGCATGCTTGTTGCAACTTTCCACCTGAGTAGTAATAATATCATGTGTTTTTAACTATGTGCGTGATTTTGTTCATTTGTTAATGGTTGTAATCTTTTTAGAATTAATCATTCTATATAGTGGACATTGAGAATAAGAAGTCCTATGTGTTAGATTTTCAGGTTTCATTCAGAAAGGCATCCAAATACTTGCTTGAAGAATCCTTGTTGTAGTTGTCGGCATGAGTAGAATGGTACCGTGTGTTTCTAAATATGTGTGTGATTTTCTAAATCGATAATTGTTGTAAAATTTTGAAATTGTTCATCGTAGATAGTGGACATTGAAAATAAGAAGTCCCATGTGTTAGATTACATATTTTATTCAAAAAGGCATCCAAATACTTGCTTGAAGTATGCTTGTCATAGCTATCTACATGAATAGTAACTATAACACCCCTAACTTTTGTAGGGAGATTGAATAAATAATGAAATGGAAAATTTCAAGGAAAATCAGTCTGGAATATTAGGGTTATTAAAAATGAACTTCTTATGGAAGTAGAATCAAGGTATAAGACATGTATAATTGAAAACATACTCAATGAACCCATCAAAATGACCGTAAGTACGACAAATTTTGAGTCTGGATAAAAATATTTATATGAATAAAAGGTAAAATAGGAATTTTACTCATAACAGAGACCTAAGACAACAATATGTAGAATGTACTTCGAAATACAATTCCAACACCACTAAGTAGGTTCAATTCTAAGTTCGGGAGAATAAAACGGATTTTTCTCCATAAAAAGGCAAAATTGTCCTTTCACACCCCTGTGGGGCCTACAAATGGATCCAACAGCTAGAAAACATGTAATCATGAGTCAAACCACTACCACCTGCTACTGGAGAAGGAGGTGGTAATTCCCAATGACAATTTAATAATAAAATGAAATGAAACATAATTATGGCATATAATCATGGAAAATTCAATAACCCCTATAAATAGCTCATAAAATTCCCAAAAATTTTCCTAATGTTCCTCATGAGGTCCCCTACAATGCCCTGAAAATTCAGCTCCAGAATCCTCCCCCATCTCCCCCATTTCCTCCTTCTTTCCTTCTTTCTCTCTCTTTCCTTGGGAGAGTGTCCCCAAACGCACTTGACAGACAATTCATGTATGTTATTGGGGTTCATCGTCCCCAATGAACCATGGTTTCTACCCAGGAAACCCTAATTCAATTAGCCATCCTATTCTAGTCAACAGCTCTAGATCTCCACCGTTGGATCTATTTGGACTAAAGGGATCTACAAAAGCCCTTTAGTTTCATGTTGATCCAATGACTGGATCATCAGAAAATTCCAAACGAAAACAAGTAGGGTACTGGGTATTGTCTCCAGCAATAAATACTAGTTGTTTTGGTGAATTTGGCTATTAAAAGTTGATCCAAAACCATTTCATCTCTTCAATACATGGTGATCTGCAAAAGCCCCATATTTTCCAGTTATCTTTGGCAACTGCGACGGAGAAATCCTTGGCTGTATATATTTTCCATCTTTCTTCCTCTTCTTCTGTAAATCTCTCTCTCCAATGAAGATTTCTTCACTAGCTAGCACAGGTAAGTGGTGTCCCCTTCGTCCTAAGTACATTCCATCATTCTGCTACAGTTTTCTGGCCCACTTTGGATCTCCCCGACCGTTGATCTGTCGAAAACGATGGATCCAGCATGAAGGGCTGAGATTCCATCCATTTACAGCTCAGATGTAACTTCTGAGCCATTGGATGGATTCCTAGGGCCCAAAAACCCCAGGAGATGAAATCCTAAGCATATATCTGCTAAGATGAGGGAGATCAGATGATGGGCGATCCAACGGTCTAGATCTGGACTGTCTCACCTATCACTGGTCACCTCTCCTTGGTAATGAGTAATCCTAGGTGACGTGACACGGGCCGCCCTCCTGTTTTGTCATGTTCTATGGAGTTGATTTGAACCGTTGACTCTTGATTTGAAACCTTAATTCTTTAATTAAGATCTCAGTTTAGCTTTGATTTTAGATCTGAAAGCATTGATAAATTCCTTACATTACATAGAATCTTAAGGAAGCATTACAATTATATTTGTAATTATGTTTATGTAAATTATTTGATAAAATCTATAGTAACAACCTTGGATCATGATCAAGATGATCTCAAAATAGAGATCTGAACTGATAGATGGGTTCAAGACGTCCTAAAACATTTAAGATCATGATCAAAATAAAATTTTTAGATCTGTAGATCAAGTAATTTAATAAAAATAGTGAGATCAAATACCATCCCTTAAAATGGGCTAAAATCTTAAAATCCAAATTCTTACCTCAATTTAACTCCAAATTGAGATCGAAAAGTTGGGTTGGGTTCCTCTTGATGAGAAGAACTCATTGAACCAATAGAATCATAAATTCATTTCATGAGAATTTCTATTTTTAAGAAATAATGGTACAAACATCCTTGATCAGTAAAATTTCAAATGATCAAACTCTATAATTCTGATCCACTAATGATCTTATGATTTTGAAACATGGAATTAAAGGTTAGAAGTGATTGATCTATGTTTTATTAAGAGATCTAGCCATAAAAGTAGTAAAATACATAAAAATGAATGGTAATCACCTTGATCAATTTGATCAAGGAGGATTGGACAGTACAGATATAAATGGACAATGATATAAAATAAATATCATATGGATTGATGGACTTGATGATGATAATTTAGTATAGATCAAGATCTATGCCCTTAAATTGGATAAAATGACATAAGATCTTCTTGATCGGTTGGATCAAGAAGGATTAGATCATTTGATGAGATGCATCAATGATTTAGTGGTAAAATTACATTATGGAAATGTATTAGATCTAAAGAAAAATGAAAGATCAAGATCTAAACCCTAAAATGGATGAAAAATGAATAGAAATCAACTAAGACCATTGTATAATGATGAACAATTATGGCATCTTAAATTTTCATTTGAATTATTGAATGTTATTATAATTGTCTTTTTATTGCTTTGAGTTGACTTAATTGTTAGATTTATTTATTTATTTACTCATGCTTTAATGCTTATGTTATGAAAATTAGAGTTGAAGGACATTTACATGGGATGAATGACATAGACTTAATGATAGTAAGGGCTATAGTTAGTAAGATAATATAAAGAATATCATTTTCTTGGGCCAAATTAGGAGAATAATGAAACTCCATGAATGACATTTTAAATATTCATGGATTTAATTAAAATCAATTAGAAAGAGTACTTAGGGTTAAAATGCTCATAAGAACCTTATGAAAGGTTGAGCTAAGGTCACTCTAGTGAATGCTGAACATGATGGTTAAGGAGGTTTTCTAATAGAGCCTCACTCTTCCCCTACCTTCCATTCACATTTGTCAGGTCTAAACACCTCCTTATATGAGGATTGAAGTAACCACTTTGTGTTCAACCATTCAGCTAGTAAGCTTTAGCCAATTGGACATAAGAGGAGCTATCTATAATTAGGATGGAATTGTGACAACCTAAGTTTTTGTAACACATTTTGTAATACATTTTCAAAGGCCGGGCCCTTAGTGGTAAAAAAATTTTGCAGAACAAAGCAGTGAAAATTCTTTTCTTTAGAACTTGTTTTAAAAAACCCAAGTCATCACTTCATACATAACATAAGTAGAATTTGTATAAGATAAAAATCCATTCAAGGAATATATTTTTAGTACAGCCCAAATCCATTACGATATTTGTCTAAATTACATAATCCAAAAACTCAAACCTCACCTATAATGAAACTCTCATTACAATACAATACAATACAATACTCTCAAACAAAGCAAAATACATGTCTTCAAGGGGTATGCCCTGATGATTATTCTCTTCAAGTCTTCTACTGTCTTGAGCTCTTAACTCTCCTTCTCTGTATCTGAGATATTGTAAACATTAAAACATTTACAATATCTCAGCAAGCTATGCTTGTTAGGAGATTTAAGAAGTAAAATAATTGACATTATAATTCTAATACTTCATAATCCCGTTATTCATAAACATACTCATGGGTCTAACTCTTTACTTTGTAATATATGTACATCCTTATACATACATATTGTACATGAATAAATCTGTCAAATTTATGAAAGTAGTCAAATATCATTCCCAACTAAGCTGATAAATTCTTTCCACTATGAGAAATCAGTATTTCAGCTAATCCTATACTGGAAATTTCACTTCTTGGGAAATACTGGTAATATACAATTATCTAACATTTCTTCATGCCAAAACATAAGGCATTTTACTATGCCTATCTCATTTGCATTATAGTGTAAAATAATCAAAGGACTATCATGCTGCAGTCTGATCCATACTAGTGCGCTCGGATAACTGCCCTATTCACCATTGATACCATAGTAGAAAATATTGTATCACTACCCATATGGGGAGACAGGACTTTCACAGTGGTGCCCTTCCCATAGTTTCCCCACCCTACTTTTAGCCTCTCATAGGGTAAGGTATCATCAAATCATCAAATTTCAGGAAGCGGGTTGTAATGCCCCTAACAATTTACGCTATTGAATTGGATATTCTATAGGAAATGAACTGTGTTAAATGTTTTACTTTATTTAAAATAGTAAATGAAGGAATTTGTAAGAAAACTTAGTACCATTAGATTCTATTCGAAAAATGGAATCCAACACCTCAAAGAACGCCAAAAACGGAGCCCGTATGAAGAAGTTACAGCCGTTTAAAGATTAGGGGCATTTCTGTAATTTAAATTAAAAACGGAAAAGACAGAAAATGCAGGGGGCCATTTTGATAATGGCACCCCGTCTTCTTCTTCCTCTCGATTTCTCCAGAAACCCTAGTTTCCAGAGATTTCCCCCACCGCCAATGGCGGAACCACCATTGGCAGCACCGCCATAGTAAGGCTATAAAAAGCCCCTATTGCCTCCTCTTCGAATCAAGATTTTTAGGCCATTTGAGGCTAGGGTTTCTGGCAAAAATTAGAAACTCGTCTCCAGCTTTCCCTGCACATTCCGGCCGAGCCCAAGTCAGGCTGGCCATTCCTATCTCTCCACCTCCCCTCTTTTTGCTCTGGCCTCATCGGAAGTTGGGGTTTTCCCCCTTCATCGTGGGTTCCGGACAACAGGGGTTTCCGGCAGGTATACAGGGAAACGCACCACCGGAAGAGGGCACCGTGTTGGGGCTGCGCAGGTAGGTTTTCTCCTCCTCTCTCTCTATTTTTTTCCTTCTTCCAGGCTAGATCCATGCCAGATCTAGTGTTTTCTGACTGGAAAACACGCCAAGGAAAGCCGGTTCTATCTAGCTCTGTGCGAACAAGGCATCCCAGGGATGCCATGCTTCATGTGCGCCTGGGACAGGGTCCCTGGGACGAGTTCCAGGCGTACGACAATGCGCACATGGTCCCTGGTGTGGCCTTTGGGTGCTTGCGCGACGTGGGGCATGGGTCCTAGCTCGACCGGGATGCACGGGGTGCCCTGGGAGCTAAGACGAGTCATGCTACGCCAAAGATGCGTCCATGCGATGCCATCCAGGACAGGCGTCATAGCGTGTCGCTTGGGCATGCATGTGTGCATGTGAACGCAGTCCCTGGCACGGCCTTTGGGCGCACATGATGTGTAGGCATGGGTCCTGGTTCGACCAGGGCACACACACGTCTTGGAAATCATGATGCGCGGACCTAATGAGACTATAAAATTAGGATCATAAGACAATTTATAGAGTCTAACCATTGAATAGTAGATCCATATCATTGGATCTAGCCTGACACTGAAATAGGCAAGGACCCATGAACCCTAAAAGGCAGACCTAGCGATCTAATTTCTAAATAGATCGAAATTGAGAAGGACTCCTTGTTATCCATTCATATTCAGGATTTTATAAATGAGACCAGGGTTGGGTTGAGTAATGAAGGACGCAACTCCAGGAAACTTCGATGTAGGTGCTCTATCGCTACTAGACTTTTAAAAAGAGCCCATGATTGTTTTGAGAATGCATGTTTTAAGTATAAGTTATATGACTTGTTTAGCATGACTTAATGAATTCAGCATGCATATGATAAATACATTGTGCATAGACATGTTTTGCAAACGATTGCATAAATTACATGATTCGTAGTATTGAGTTTTGAAAAATTGCATGTCCTTGAGGGTTACCAAAAGACGCTAGAGTGGCCAAAAGATGTTGAGTAGGTAGTTGTGAGGGACCCAAAGAGGATAGGTTTTGAAAAAGAGGCTTTCTGCTTGATTGATCATATATGATTTGGGCTAGTAAGCTCGTGGGCGCTATGCCGAGAGGTCTGGGGTGGCCTCCTAGGCTCTACCACTATTAGGTGGAAAGGGTACTACTCCAAAAAGGCATGTCCCTACTTCGACTGCATGTGGTACAGGGGGCTACCATTGGTGTCACGGCACTGGGTCGAAGTGTTATATGCCCCGTGGAGGCTATGACCCTGCGTTCCCAGGTACTCGGGGACCACACGGCGAGGAGGTCGTGTGCATAATGGGCCCTATATTTTGAGGATTTACTTGCATTGCATATGGCATGACATGAGGTTGGTCGACCAAACCATATACCCATGAGTTGGATTCAGTTGAGCATCTTATGCATATCATTATGTTTATGATATATATGATACTTTTGACTTGGATTATACGATTTTTTGAGTCGTTAGTATTCCAATTCGACAATGGTTTTTAATATCAATATTGAACATGAGTGTTCAAACATGCACATGTTTTAAAGAGCATATGATTTTAAACATAGCACGCATTGTAAAACTAGTAGTGATGGACTCCTACTGAGTATAGTATATACTCACCCAATCCTTAACATTTTTAAGACACAAGTAAGCACTTAAGGACAGGATACGTGTGTGACAGAAGACACCCAAATATATCATTTTTCAGGACAACTCCACTCACGAGTAGAAGATGCCTCATGAGCAAGTAAATAAAAAACAGACAATTATACATGTAAGTAAACACTCTACCCTTTGGACATGTATCTGTATTTATTTATAGTTGGGTTGTAAGCTGTGACTGGATAGACTTGGGAAGACATTTATGATTATAATATTTTTCAAAAAACTACTTTGATTGTTGTGAAAGAAAATGACACTTGGGGTTTTCAAAATGAGTTTAAATGAAAAGATTTTCTGCTACATTGCATGGTTTTTATAAAATGGTTTTCAAATAGGGATGCATCCCGCCTTAGGAATTAGATCTTGCATTTAAAAATGCATGGGAAAAATTGGGTCGTCACACGGGTGGCAGATCCTCATAACTCCCATAGCATAGCATCCCCAGGCTTATGCATGTTTAAAACAAAACCATAAGCCTCTCGTGCTTATATATAAAATAGGTTTCATATGTATAAGACAATCTATCTATTTACTTAGGGCTAGAATATCTTGTAGTTGCATATTCACTTAGAGTCTAGTCCTCAATTCTAACTTAACCATTTCATATGTGTTTGGTTGGATCATAAGGGTTTCATGGGATTTAATTACACTTGTCTGCATAAGGTCATGTGTTCAACATGTAAATCCCATGTAGATGCATTCACAAATCCTCCTACCTTCAAGTAGTGATCCATCTCTTTAGATCCTCCATGATCTTAACCGGTGTATGAAATATGTAAATCTATACTTACTTGATCTTTCATAGATCCTTTGATCAACAATTTATATTTGTTGATAAAGATCAAGAACTTAGATCTGCTATCATCTAATGCTCCTTTGATCTAAGTTTAGTTGTTTGATCATCCCTAAGGAGAATGATCTTGGTTCCCTTCCTTGAATCATATTTGACCAAGGGTTTAGATATTCTATTTGATCTAAGATCTTCTATTTGTTCTAAGATCTTCTATTTGTTCCAAGATCTAATGGATCTTGTTTGATCATCCTTATCTTACTTTACTTACAATTTTTATTAGGGTTAGATAATTTATTAACCTTTTATGCTATTATTATTATTATTATTATTCAACCAGTTAATGTTTTAGTGCTTGAAGATAACTTATTTCAGCCTAAGTCTAGACTGCTCCTCTTATTTCCAAATTGGCTAAGGCTTACTAGCTGAATGGGTGAACACAAAGTGGTCACATCAATCCTCATGTAAGGAGGCATTTAGACCTCACAAACGTCAACGGAAGGTAGGCGAAGAGCAAGGCTCTATTAGAAAACTCCCTTAACCACCATGTTCAACATTCACCAAAGTGACCTTAGCTCAACCTTTCATAAGGTTCCTATGAGCATGTTAATCCTAAGTACTCTTTCTAATTGATTTTAATTAAGTCCATGAACATTTAAAATATTATTCATGGGGTTTATTATTCTCCTAGTTTGGGCCAAGGATTTGATATTCCTTATATTGCCCTACTAGCTATAGCCCTTACTGATTAAGTCCAAGTCAAATAATTCACTCTTATTTGTGCCATAAAACTCTACTTTCTCAATAGATTCCATTTTTAGTGTTTTATGCTCTTTATCTCATAACTACTTTAACAATTAAATCTACTAATAAAATTTAACCATAAATGAATTATAACTTTAAAGCATAAAACTACATAATTGAACAACCTAATGATAATGGTACAAGGTACTTAAGATTACACTAGCATGATTTCTAACTAATGTACTTTATCTAATAAACTCAAATTAAACTACCATGGACCTAAGGTACCATCTCATACCATAGTCTAATCTAACATGAAATCTTAGCATGGTCCTAAGTTACAATTGCATGAAATCATACCAACATGGTCCTCAGTTACAATTCTTCATTCATGAATAATTTTATGGACATTTGAAATGAAGTTATACTAAAATAATCTATCGTGGATCCTATATTCATGAAATAAATCAAATGAAATCAATGCATAACTCAAGCTAACCCATTTCTAATTATTAAAACTTTTACTCATGATCCAACCATTAGATCTTTGGGTCTTTTCCTTTTAAATCAAGGGTTTTAATTAATTTTAGGGCTTTTACTCCATTAAGGTCCAACATCATATCCCTTTGTTTTTTTCCATATTCAATCCATGATCTCAATGGATTCCATTATAATATCATTCATTCAATCCATCCCAAGGCTCTGATCATACTTGATCTTATTGATCAAGTAGGTCCCTTTGTATTTCTAGGGTTTTTCTACCATAAAGGGTAAATCCCTCAGTTTATCTTAGATCAGTCCAAATAAGTCATGGATATCACTTTATTTCAACATTATATCATTAGTAAGTCAGATCCCTAAGATTTGATCTTCTCAGATTTTGAAGATCATGAAAATTAGAAGCTTAATTCTTAAATATAGAAAGTTTATGAAGAATTTTCTATAGGTTATGATTTCAAAAGAAAATAGAAGTTATAAGCTTTCCATAGCTTCTTTCTAATATCAATTTGGAGCTCAGATGACTCCACAATTGACCTGTTAAGTTCACAGTCGTTCGTAGGGTCCAGATTTGATCTAGGCCCAACGAAATGGACGACCGAGATTGATCGAGCAGAGAGGGCTGGGTGGAGCAATCACCGCACACTCATCATCGGGATGCAAGTGTAATGCGCTCCCCCCATGATCTGTGTTGTCACGTGGTCATCTCTGTACTTTGTTTCGCAACGCGTCCTGTAAATCCCGATTTTATTTGGAGATCAGACAGTCTGTTTTGGATTGTCCAATCAATCCTCTTCAATCAAAGGCTCAAAACCTAAAAAAAATTCTTTAAATTTCTACCCTAGGGCTTTTGGACCCTTTTGGATTGATTGGATGCTCAGATTTTTCATTTGAACCCTCCATCATCTAGAATTGAAGTGTTCTAGTCTTTACTTTATTTTTATAAATTTTAACCTAAAACTAATTACATAAAAATAAAAATTACATAAAAAATATGAAATAAGTATAAGAAGTGGTTCCACCTACCTGATTGGAGAAACAACATAGTTTTGAAGCCCAATTTGAAATAAATACCCTTTGATGATAAGATAGCCCGATAGTCCCTTTTTTTGTGATTTTCCATTGATTGCATTGTTGGATCTTGAAATTGATTGGGGGTTTTATAGATAAGATAGTCTAGGATTGTATGGATGGTTGGATTGGTGAGATTCAACTTGGAGTAGAGTGCCTAATTGAATTTAGGTCTCTTGTTCCAATTAGAGAGAGGAGAGAGAAAGTGCAAGAAGGAAGATTTTTGGGAGTTTGGGAATTTTGAGAAGGAATCTAGATCTGGTTTTTTAGAATAAGCAAGAAGATTTCATGGGAATTTTAATGAACATTTTTGGAGGTGTATTTATAGGCGTTTTGCATTTTTTATAATTGCATGTAATAATTGTGTTGTAATTCTTTTAAATATTAAATTAACATTGGATCCTCCACTACC